>CAVNYN010288402.1:0-35249 GCA_963692815.1 Nyctanthes arbor-tristis | reverse complement strand
GGGGGGGGTGAGGGGGGTTTAGGAATTTGGTTGCGAAAAAAAATTTTGAATTTTTTGTTCGACTTTAATAAAGAACTTCAAGACATAATGGTTTAGACTCTGCATTTTCTAGAGACAAGAGAATCTGCATTTTCTGATTAGGTACCTAGAATCTTTCTGTTTTTCTTTTTCGTTAGTTTATTTCAATCTAGAACAATAGTTCTTGTAGTTTTAGTTTTGTGAGTCTGTGTTGGTTGGTTTCTTGATTTTCCAGTTTTTAGTTAGGTCGTATCTTTGTTAACTTAGTTGGCAGATTTTAATGATGTCATGTGTCACACGTAAGATTTCCATCTGCCACGTGGAACATTCCATTAACGATTTCCATCTGCCACGTGGAACATTCCATTAACTGACATAGACAGAAGTGAAATCGGTGATTGATAAGTAACGGGTAATGTTCCGTTGGCTGAGCAAGTAATAATGGAAAGTGAAGTTACAGTAAGTATTGATTGAAGTTACTCTTTTATAGATGGTCATTTTTTAATTTTTTTTTTCTTGTATCATTTTTCAGTTTAATTATCTAAATTAATTGTCACATTATTTAGTTGGTTGGTGTCTTAATGTCTTCTAAATCTTATGAATCATAGATTTCACTTTCGGTTTCTTAGTGGTAGAAACTTTGAAGAAAAGAAGAATATAATGATGAGAAAATCCCTCATTAATTTTACATCTATATTACTTTAAATCAAGGGTAGTCCTCAACCTGTTTTCGCGCCTAAACATTATCCAATCAAAATTTTCCACTGACGACATAATTAATATTTGTTCTTTTTTCTTTTTTGTCAAAACGTCCATTTTCCTTTCCCGAGCCGATGGGGTCCAACTTAGTTATAACCCACAACGTTATTAATTAATTTCAGTGTAAACTTTTGAATACAAAAGGTAATGAGATACTAAAAAAGTATGTAGTCTCACCATCTTTGATAGCACTGAACGGTGTTCCACCCGGTGGACATGAGACAGGAATGGAAACATTCATAGAAGAAGTAACAGATGTAGAGTTATGAAGGTTGGCATCGGTTGAACCTTTAGGCCTTAAACCCGACATATCTAGAATCACAATTTCTTTACTAATATATTATATTAAATATGGTTTAACTTTAAAAAAAAAGTTTAGTCTAACAATCAGCAATAAAAAAAAAATTAAGAAAATTGTATACAGTAAAGATTGGTAGAATATGTCTATACCATTAGTGATATCATGGAACGACATTCGTAAAGCAGAGCTTGAGGCTGGGTTGAATGCATTTGTAGATGAATTGATGTGTGGAGTACTGGTACGAGTGACAGTACATTCATGAAAAAAGGAAGATGCATGAATGATAGAATGTTTGAATAAATGACATGTTAAAAAAAAAAAAAAAACACACACACACACACACACACAGAGACACACACAATTTAACGACGAATGTATTGAATAGTATAAGTGAGTCCGAAGTAGTTACCATCATTTTCATCATGTTGCCGTCCACGTTGATTTGATATTGTTGTTGATTTAGTTAGCTTTCTCATTGGAGATAGAGTGGTTCTATAGCTACAACAAAAGATCAAGTAATTCGACATCATTTAAGGGTTTAACTTCAAGTTTGTACTACAACATGAAAATAGCAACATAGTTAAATTCATTAATCAGCTCGCGCATTTGTTAATTTTAATGGAAATCCATCCTATGTACGACTCTTTCTCTTCACAAATTATTCAAAGTTCTATTTTTATTTCTTGGAGTGCAATGTCTATATCACAATATCTTTGCGTAACAACCATTTGATTTTTCCGTGATAGAATCACTTTCTCATAGATAATGTGTATAAAGAGTTCGGATTTATTTAGAAGTGTTATACTGCTTTCAAGAATATATGTTGTGTATGACTTTTAGTATTTCAAAAAATTATCTAGCTGTAGAAGTGGATCAAGAACAAAGTGGTAGACATTTTTATATTTGTATTAATTTAATGAGAATTCTCTTTTTTTATCATCCAACAGCTGTTGGGATTCTCCATTTTTTTCATTGGTTCAAAGAAAGGTGACATCCTGTATATTTTGTTTTGCTTCAATATAATGGAGTGAAAATTGAACCATAAAAAATTACCACGTTTATTAATTTTAATAATATTAAAGCATAGATGTGGGGCAGTCTATATCCATTAGATTCATGAAAAAACCCAAGAATCCGCCCAAGAGTTTCACAAGAATGTAAGAAATTCTGTGGAAGAAAGTCTAAGACGTCCAAGAAAAAACAATAACATATAAGTTCGATGACAATATACACGAATTTCAGATATTTAGATAAAGATGGAAGCGATTCAAAGAGAAATAAGAATCAGGATTCTGACCTTTAAGAGAGAAAAGTTTGAGGAAAATATACATGAATTTCAGATAGCCATTCAAAGTTGGCAGCGAATTGTAGAATACATACAAATTTCAGAATTTTTCAGACAATGGTTGCACAATGTAAGAATGAGTTTGCGTTATGGTATTGCAGAAGCTAAGAAGGCAATCCCTAGAAATCCTTGAATTATTTTTCTTGTTTAATTCATTCCTTTTTTAGTTATGTGATATGTATTTATGCTTCTTTCAATTTGCCAGAAATCGCATAAAGATGCCATATATAATGCAATATTGGGGTTAAAAGTAACTAAAACTCATCAAAAGAAATCGTGGAATATAATTCAATATAATTCAATAATGGGGTTAATATATATATGTGTGTGTGTGTGTAGCCTACATACTAAAATCGTGGAAGAAATGTCATGGAAAAAAGTCGTGGAAGAATTGAGAGTAATGTTATTGTTTTTTTTTTTTTTTAATTTTATCGTTAAGACAAATTAGGTCAATAAGAAACATTTATTGGTGATGCCATGTATGAATATTGACGACCGTATTTGAAAAAAAAAAAAAAATGCAGGGGTCTGAAGTTGACATGAGTAAGATACCAAAAATAATAATAATAAAAATAAAATTGAGGAATAAGTCCCCACGTTGGTAAAGTACCATTCAGTGTACGACGGTAAAACGAAATGAATACCCCCAATAATAATTATTATAATAATTAATAATAATAATAATAATTATTATTATTATTACTATAATATTATTAATAATAATTAAAATTAAAATAATATAATATAACAATAATAATAAGAATGCATAACATCAATGATGCAAACGAAATTATTATAGGATGCAAAAGACCGAAATGGGATAAAATGAAAACTGCAGGAATTATTTTATGAAACACCTAGGATTAAAGCAACATATTGTAAAGAATTTTCAAGAGCCACGGGAACAAAACCAACAGAACGACATAAGAAAGGAGCAGAACTTAAAATCTAAGACATTTGAGTGTTTTGGGAAGCATCAAACGACATTTTAACTATCTTCAACCTTTATCAATCGCCGAACTTTGGAAGTAGATTGCTGTACTGACCCATCTCCATCGTCATCGCTTTAATTTTAAATGGGCGAAACACATTCAAATAATGGGTGCAGAGATATACCCATCCCTAAAGTCTTCAATTTCTTTGATAGGACTATTCACCAAGAGAGGGGTTGCATTGTTGATCGAATTGGTAATGCCGACCTCTTAAGAAAGAATTAATTGCACAAAATAAGTAGTTAGAAAAATTGGAGAAAACATGCATTAGAAATTGACAATATAAAATTAAAACAATGCTGTACCAAGCTCTATAATAATTGGAACAACATTGCTGCAATATAACAATAAGAGCCTTAGTACCAGCCCCCTCAATGTAATCATTCATAAGTACCGCGTAGTTATCCCAAACAGTGCATGATAAACGATTTTTACCATGGAATAAAGTGAACCAGGAAAAAGATAAGAAACAATATAAAAAACAGCTCTAAAAGAAGGCCAAAAATAATGAAGCAAAAAAGGAACAAATCAATAAAATATGAAGCGACGATTACTCTAAGTCCTCCAAACGCATCTCTAAGCGCTTCTTTCCATCATTTGTCTTGTTGAAGTGTGGTATATCTCCAAGTTCAGAAAGAACTAGACCAATAACATCTAAAGCAAATGAAACAGAATTAGAAAAGTATCATCTTAAATTAAAAGGGGAGATTGACTGTCACAATGCATACCAAATTACAAAGGTATTTTGTTGGAATGAACTGAGCATTTTCTGCAAACTTACAGTATGTTTGATTACATTTGTTTTTCATGAAAAATATCAAACTCATGGAAAAAAATTCAATCTTTATCGACGCTCTTCCGATCTTGGGAAATGGAATTTTAAATTCCATGGTAGGGGAAAACATGGGAAAATAAGCAAAAATATGACGTCATCAGTTAGCTTACAATACCAGTCAAAGGCAGGAAATAAGGTAGAAAAAAATATTAGGATCACGTCGAAAAATATGAGATTTGAAGTTGAAATTGTCAAGTTTCAAATGTTAGGGTTAAATTGCACAATAGGATGAAATGTCTAGGTTAAATTGTACAAATTAATCATTTTAAAATAGAAAAGAATAAAATAATAAAAAATAAAATACCACATTAGCCGCAAGCGATTTGGGTGGGAAATTTGTTTAGACTACTCTTGATTTAGATATATATAGATTTAATTATATACTCAAGTGTGACAATATGTTTATAAGATCAAACTAGATAATTGGTTTGCAACCAACAAATAAGGTTCATTTTTCATTAAAAATGATTTGAAGACCACCTTTGACTCCGTATCGAAACTAACAGGTTACATAGAGTACTAATTACGTGGCTCCTCTGCCCCACATCCTCCCTCTATATTGGTTCATACAAGCTATTTAACTTTGTTATAGAAACAAATGTGATCTTCATATCATTTTTACATTTTTCATGATCTCTATAATCTTTGTTTCCCCACCAATTAATATCGTTTAATACCGTCCAATTCATTTCATTAGTCTATAAACCACAGTTGTTTTCTTGACTGCTCCTTGTCAAGGTGTTAAAAAGGATACACAGTAACCAGGAAACTCACTAACAAATTAGCCGCTTGAATAATATTATATACTAACAAAGGATAAAATTAATAACAAGTTGGACTGAATAATCATCTCGTGTTTCACTTAGATGTTGTTTTAAGGAATTTAAAAAAAAATGATTCTTTCCAAACTTGATATTTTACTTTTAATACACATATTTGACATTTCAATTCAATATCAACTCCACACTCTCAAAAAAAAAAAAATATATATATATATATATATCACTTCTTTTTAAGAGAATCTCTATAGAACAAGTCCTTAAGTTTTAAAGCCATTTGCATAATTGCATCTTTGTTGAATTATCTCAATATAGTACTTCAAAAGTACGCAATAATCTTCAAGTACTCCCAACATTTTAGGTTATGTACGTGCTTTTTAAAAATATATAGTAATTAGTTAGGACACGTCATTTATCCTACTTTTATCACCACTAGTCCCCTTATTACTCACCTTTCATCACTAATTAGTGATAAGCTTTTCAAACCCATAATACAACCCTTACGGACGATGATATAACAACAATATTCCTTAAGATGTCCATCAATCATTTTCAAGCAGAAGTAACATTTGATGAGAAACTGCAACTACGTGAATTAATTTCAAAAGTTGCGTGGCAAGTTGAATATATATACAATTTTTTTTTTGTTTAAGTACTTTTTATACACTAACCAAACACTAACAGTTAATAAGAATTGAACTCAAATTGACAATACCATGTCTCATATAAATTTGTAGGTTTCAAATAAAAAAAAGTGGACCCTTTACACATCGGTGAAGGAAATACCCACCAAATGCCCAATTTTTTGACTTTTGAAAATCCTAAAATATTAGTCCAATATTTTGATCTAAAAATAAATAACTGCCTATGCCATATACATTAGTCATATAAAGGGATGTTATATTGACTTTTCTATTGACCAAATATCATCAAAAATCCAAAACAAAATTCTTCACGAATCCTCATGAATTGATGGATTATTTTTCAGATTTCATGAATCAAGAGAGATTTTCTTAATATTAACCGCATCATTCATTAGATTTCACCAATTAAAATAGTGAGATTTATTCAATATATATATATATATATATATATAAAGAATATCAATTCATATCATTTATTGCCTACTATGGTAGAAGAAAAAGTAAGATAATATATATATATATAGGATTATTATTTTTGAAATTTTTTTTTATAGGATTATTATTATAGGATTATTATTATATATAATAATCCTATATATATATATAGGATTATTATTATTTTTTTTTTGGAAGTAGTGCTTTGAAATTTATCACAGTGGTTAGATACTCACATTTTGGACGAGAGGTCCAAGGTAAAAATATATGTTTTTTTCAAGAATTTATGAAATTTTTTAAAATATGGATATTTCTTGAAATGACCATATATGTTATTAATTTAAAAAAAATGTAAAGTCTAAAATATATAAATGTAATATAAGATAAATCCAACGGAATCTCAAAACGTAAGCATGTAATTAGCTGAGTGTTTTCCTCAAAATTGGGTAACAAAAAGACGTCAAACTATATAAAAATTGTTCAGAATTGATTGCCCGCCACACAGACCTAATCGAATTTCTCCACTTTGATCCTTCGCAATTTATTGGTTGACATCTGAACTGCATCTCCTTCTCTACTACTCGCAGTATCATCTATTAATGGTCTCTTGGATGGAGTGATATAAGACCCCGACACATCATTTTCCATCACAGAGTCATTATTCCCCTGAGCGACAGTGTATACTTAGTACTCATTCCCATTAATAGCCTAAAAACACATATAAAAAGATAGATAACACGTACCTTACTGGCACTTTGAGAAGGCCTAGCACACAACCTCTCAAACTCCGAGTCTGCGTCATCTTCCTATAATAGTGAAACGTGTACTAAAAAATCTATAACAACAAATCATTATGAATCAAAATCAGGGATCACTTGATAAGATACCTCATTGATAATATGCACCAATGCCGCATACTTTGAGGCATACTTCTCAACAGTAGCATCATCATCGACAACCTTATCAACTGGATAGACATCCATTTTCTTGTTTACATGATCTTGTTTTACATCAACTTTGAAAATAAGCTTCTTCGACACCAAATCTGTAATTATCGTTGGGCATATTTTGGGATCAATCAACTCCTAGGCAAAAGAAAAATTAACGCATCAAATAATTACAGCAGCAGTACAAAGATTTTAATCAATCTATAAATGTTACCACAGCCATCCTATTTCAGAGTTCAGCAACAGTATAGCCAAATAGTTGTTCACACTACTTCTCCCATAGTGTGAAAGTGGCTCATCTCCTTTCATCTTGACACTAACAGTGTATCTCCATGTTCCAGATGAACTTATATCACCACATTTGTTGCAAATGTAATCCTTTCCATGTGGCTGCAACTTCTGCGCACACCAATCTGTCAAGCATCCATAGGAAGACCAATTAGCCTTCGATATAATTGAAACAGCTGTGCCCGCCACAAAGGAGAATCCAGTCTACATTTTCAAGAAAAAATTGCTTGCCCAATGACAGAATAGCTAAAAATATTTTTTTTTAACAAATTAACGAAGAGCAAGTACCTCCGAGCAATCGAGGAGTTGTTCAACAGTCATAAAATCAGCAGATGCCAGCTCATCCAACATTGAGTCATCACCAAGCGTTGACATTTGGCTCGAATGCTGAGACGAACCATCCATTTCATTTAAGGTTCTGAAATTAGAAGAGGAAAAGTATTAACTCATAAGAAATTAAATTAAAGCGAAACAGGTTTAAAAGAAAGAAATACCCTCAGCCAAAGATTATAACCTGCTTCTAAAATCTTCTATTTGTGGAATAGAAGCATCAATTAGCAAACTCGTTGCATTGTAGGAGTTTGCCACACCAAGCGCCACGTAACAATGTTTATTTATGCATTAGATTAGTAAAAATCATTTATAATCAATCTATTAAATAGTTTAAGATGAAGAATATTTGGGTAAGGATGCGTACATATGAAGAAATTGATTCGACACATCTGGAGAACTACAACAACGGGTTCATTCCCAGGAGTACTTAAATAATTACGCAACTCAATAGCGTAATCATCCCACAAAGTGACTGGGAGACGTCTTTTACTAAAAATTAAGACATAAATTTGAGAAAAGGGACTTCAACAAAAACAAATGTAGCAAAGTCACCAGATGTACATAAAAAACTGCATAAATTAAAAGGCAAATCAGAAAGACGCATTCTTTGTCCTCTATGATAAAGTTTAGAGAGCCTGTCTTCTTCGCAGTTGGACTATTTATCTTTGCACGTTCCTCGGGTGTTATAAGGCCTATAACATCTAAGTTTACGGAAAATTTGTCAAAATTAGAAAGAACAAACAAAAGATCGGAAGAGCACACATATATATATATATACATTATCAGTGATAGAAAGGATCGGAAGTTATACAAATGTAGTGGAAAATCCGGCCAATCGTCGAAAGATTGTTCTAATACCTGTGTCCTTTTTTCAAAAACTAATTTCCAATCATGTTGAGCAGGCTTGTATGACTTATCTCCTTTATCAACTGTGAAGTTCTTCATGGCATAAAAACCGTTCTCACGGATTTGGTCTTCAAAAGTAGAAATCAAATCTCGTTGCACAGTGGCATGTATTCTCCCACCCTTTCAAACAATGGGAAAAATAAACAAATAAAAAAGTCAGTTAAAGCTAATGATTTAATAGAAATATAGAAATCCGAAAACGATTTAATGGCCATGATTTTAGAATTAGAAATATGAAAATATGACAACAATTCTAACTAAGAAGGGAATGATACTAAAACAATCTGATAATTGAAACTAAAACAATGGACTGATTGCAAGATAGACTGCACAGAACAGATATGCAAAAGAACCTGATTTTACCTATCTATTTAATGACAAACTTATTGAAGAAATTCAATAGCTAGAAACCAATAGATGTTCATGCTGAAAGAATGAAACACATATCTAATCATGCTGATCATAAAGGTCATTATCATATAAAATATTCGATATTACTATAAGTTTTGATTTTAGTTGTCACTTTGCCGTAAGGATATATAAGAAATGATGAGAGCATATATATCATAACAGTTTAAAAGGTGAAAAGAGGCAAACAAACTAAAATATTCAAAATCAAAAAATAAAAGCCATTATTTAGAGTTATTATACATTCTGTGATTCTCTAAAAATTCAATCCATATGTCCTTTAAATCTTACAGCACTCAATGCATTTAAGAATGAATAAATAAAAATCAATAATATTCCTATTGATAAAAATAGGATTTAAGAATAAAGCCAATTTAACATGAAACATTAAAAATAATTCCTGAGTCTGCAAACACTAAGATTACAGCCAATAAAACACAAAAGCATATTTTAAATGCCTATTGCGAACCCACGTGCTCCAATTGCATTCGGTGCAATTAAAACTTAATTTTATAATCAACACTCAGTTAATTGGACTAAGTGACATTACACTTAATTTTTATCATATTCTATCTTTAGGTAGTTAATCGAGACAGATTATTTCGAGTTAACCGTCCAACAAACACTCAAAAAAGCACTCACAGTACAACACTCAATGCACTTAAGAATGGATAAACAAAAGTAACTAGTATTTCTATTGATAAAAATAAATTTAAGAATAAAGCAAATAAAACATGAAACATTTAGAATAATTCATGCATCTGCGATAGTGAAAAAACAAAATCACGAAAAGGAAAAAAAACGAAAACAAAACATATCATGTTCCATATTACGAACCCACGTAAAAATAAAAAAATGAAAAGGGGAAAAAACAATAACAGACCTTTTGATCTTGTAAAACCATATCCATGGACAATATATCATTCTGTCTCCACTTCGAGCGTGCGTGCCAACGACGAACAACTCGCACCAAAAATTTCCACTTAGCGTATCTGTCGTCGACATCCCGCAATAGAGTCATGTCGGACGATTTGGACTCCATCTCAGCACAAGAGCAGCCCAAATGAGATTCACAGTAGAAAAAATAGAAAAGAAATTAATAGGAAATCAGTATAGGAATCGCCCACCTTAATCCACCGTAGGTTAAATAATAAAGTCACTGAATTCCAAACTGGTAAGATTTTAGTTTCCATTTGACAAAGGGTTCTAGGATGAAAAATTGAAACACGGTTATTGCTTAAAATCTAGGAATGAAAAAGGAAAAATTATATGATTTGTAAATGAATATGGAAAGATGGAATTGATTATACAAACCTTGCAAAGCCTCAGCCTCGCCTCCTGTCTGCTCGAATGAATTGGGTCTGCTCGAATGCAATTAGTACAGGTCCGTGACTAAGTGGGCCAGATCAAGAAATAAATTGGGCTGGGTGAATGAATAAGGCAATGAATTAGGAAAAGATAAATGGGCCGGTAAAAGTGTAGGCGGGAAAATTACAATTAAGCTTATAATAATCTAATTGAAAACTCTTCTATTATATTATATATATATATATACATATTTTAAATGGTGGGCCACACAAATTCTTTGAATCAGCATGGAAAGTAGGCTGCGTGGGATTTCCTTTCAGCCACCTTAGTGTCACGTCAGCAGTTCTCTCCATGTTGTTTTTTGAGGGGGGACGTCCATCTATATATAAAAAAAGCAACAATGATTTCAGTATCTTTTTCCTACCTAAAAAAATACTGAAATCTATTGCATTTTTATTATTTTCTTTTTTTCTACCGATTTATTAATTTTTTAATAATTTGGTAGTGCTAACCACCCATTTTTCACCTATATCTAGCAGTTGTAGATATTTTTTAGTTTTTTTTTTTTCCTCAGATTTCTCTTTTAGATTATACAGTTTTAGTAACCGCCGATATCTTCAACTTTGAACCTTTCAATTATTTGCCCACACAGTGAAAGATTTTTCTAATTTAATTTATTAAATCACCTTATTATTCCATAAGCTACCCACTAAATGAAAGTAACTACTTTCACTCTTTCTATATTTACGTATATAATTACATATTTGGACAATTAGTTTTTTTTCCTAGCTATATTCTACATTTTTAGTTTTCACATACTCCAAAGTTCAATGACAATTTGAACGAAAATTTTGTACAATGGCATCGGAATCATTTGAAGCAACACTAAAATTAGTAACGAGGCATGAGAAGCTTGGGCATGTTTAACACGTTTTTTCTTTTGGAAATAGGAAACCTCTTTTGTAAGTTCTTCACTACTTTATTTCCTATTATAATTTACAGATGCTAATTTCCTTTTTGGCTTCCTTGTGTTACCTTTTTTCCAACACAACTGCACACTATCTCCAAACTGTTAAAGATATTAATGTTATTGTTAATGAAGTTTTAGAAATAGAAATTTTATGTTTGGTATTTTGGAATTTACAGTGGATACTAGATTTATATATTACATTTTTTGTTTTCTTTTCGAGAACCACCAAGCTCCAATGTGAAAGTTGCAAGTTTTTTATCAATATGGGATCAAAAAACAATTATGGAATGATATATGTTTGAGTCGTTTGCTTTTCCTAGTGTTGTCTTGGCCGGAATCTCTCTATTGTTGCAAAAGGATACAATTTTTCTACACATTATTTTTTATTTTATTTTATTTTATTTTTGTAAGAAATTTATAACTCACTGTAACTGTAGGAACAAGGATCGATATAGCATCCTTTGAATCAGTTGGAGTCTTACGCCTTGCATCGTTGAGCACTATCTATAATTTTGTGTTCACGACAGGCTCGAATCAACACTAGAGAATGACTATTTCTGGTCTGGCATTATGGCTTAGTGGGAGGGGGAATGGGTAGAAATTTTTCCTTTTATCGAAAATAGATATCTTTCTACATAATAAATAATAATTAATTCACTTTGTAAAAATAGAAATATAACATAGTTAATATAAAGATTTAGCAAATTCAGTATAAAGTCTATAATAAATAACACAGCAAAAATATGATTCACTTGAAATATACAAATTTACTATATAGTGCAAACACACTTAATCTGTTAAAATTATTATATGACGATGACATAGCTATCTCTGATTATTGGAATAATTTATTGCCTCATCATTATTTCTTTAATCAATCATTGTTTCCGTGCATCCGTACATACATTAATTTAGTAGAAAAATTGGCAAACCCACCAGCCCCTCTCCCCAAATTCTGGCACCCCCTTCTTCACCATGCCAGAGCGACCATCAAATCGAGTTGTTCTTTGCGGCCCGAACCATTTACTTCACGCGACTGACATCTGGATATCAGATAGGAAGCGACAAAATGTAAATAGATGGTCTTAAAGAAGATGGTAATTCAATTTTTCACTGTCCAAAAAGAACTGAAACTTATGATTTATTTGACTAGTTGTTTTTAAAATCAATTACCTTGTGGAAAAAATGAAATGGTCAATTCAGAGTGTGGAGCACACTCAGATTGAACATAATAAAGTTGAAGGTCTGAGGACAAGTCTGGTCCTAGAGAACTGGAACACAAAGGTTGCCATTATTATAATGGGATACTATAATCTTCAATCTTATCGTGAAAATACATCTTAATTACAACAGTTGCGAAATATAAAAAAAAAAAAAGAGTGCAAGTGATAACAGCCAAAATAACAATCTTTGTCATGGGGTGGTTTCTGCTCTTAGGCAACGTGAAGGGTAGCGATGAGGGGAGCTTTCCGGGAAGGTTGCGAGACTTGGAGAGAGGTTGGTGCTTGCTTGTCGTCTGGCTAAAATGGGTTGCGGCTGAATTCTTCTCCTGATTTGGGTTAGGGCAAAGAAGAATTAAGATATGATTTGGGGGTAGTTAATTACATGTATCAACTATCAAGATAGTGGTGCAAATTCTTTCTATATATATATATATATATATCTTCTTTACAATCCATTTGGATTGATTTATAATTAGTTTTATTTATAAATAGAAGTAATGATTGTCTTTTTTGACACATGAAAGCATTTAAATTTGTCACATGGTATTTATGGGATGTGTATTTCAAATAATTGCAAGGTGTCAATTGTAATATTTATTACTTTTATTTATAAACAGGATAACTTATAAATGATACCAAATGGACCCTTAGTATTTCTAACCAAAATATGCTTAGAGATTGGCATCTTATGAACATAGGTTCACTGTTGCTTTTTGTGCTCCTCAGAAATTCCCTATTCACATGTTGCCTTTTTGCGTTTTATAGGAAAGTCCATGTCCTAAGGAATAAAGAAAATCCGCTTGTTAAAGTCCAATGGGGTAGGCGTGGTAGAGATGAAGCCACGTGGGAAAAGGAAGAAGATATTCGAAAAGAGTACCTAGACCTTTTAGATCAAGTAAGCCCAATTTTGAGGACGAAATTATTTTTAAGCGGGTAAGTTTGTAGCAACTGGAAATTTTTATTCTAAGACATGTGTCGCTATGACATGCCTAGAATAAGTTTGAAAAGTCATACTTCCCCGATACGCTCGCCTAGTCAATGTTAAATTTAAAAATTTAATTTTTTGAAATAAAATAAATTCCTAAGAATTCTTAAGGTCGATGTATTGAATTTGAAATTTAATCATTCCTTCCAAAAATCAAATATCATTAGCATATTGAGTTCCTGTGACCTATTTAATTCTTGACTTCATAGAAACATTCAAATCCCAATTCTTTTACTTATGCAAAATTTTCTCAAATAGTAGTCCAAATTAAATCCAAGGATTTAAATTAATCACTTTTACCATTTTTGGTCATATCTCGTTCCAAGCCTCCCTACCCATGTAACCCTATACCAAAAATACTAATGTATATAAATTCTCTTAAAATCACTTCCAACACAAGGGAGCAGCCACAACCCACAAGCAAGAAAATCTGTGAGCTTTCCTTTCCCTTCTCTAAAGCTCATCCTTTTCTCTTTCACTTTGAAAATTTTTACAAGCATTTACCGTCTTCACCATCTCCACCATTCTCTTTCACATACAACTTCTCACAACATTCAATCTGTATACCCACACTCACAGTTAAATATGTATACAACATTCAATATGTATACAACTTCTCACAGTTAAATACGCACACTACATATAGATAAACACAAAGACAAACACAATACATTACAAACACAAGGATACACCTATATCTCTTGTTCATATGAACAAAATACATATTTTCACATACATTCAATACATTTATGCATACTGTCAAGCTCCAAAAATTTCAATAGCCAACAAGAAGAACACAACACCCATAATCTTCTCCTCCCGCTGTCAACAACCTACCACTATCGGCTGCCTCTAAACCGGCCACAACCCACTGGAAAAAAAAATCCGACACCCATCTCGGCCCCATTTTGAAACCACCCAAACAAACGTCAATCGACTCCAAAATTGAAAGCCCACTACTCTTAGATGCCTTAAAACCTATTCTTGGTCGATGTGAGGAATGAAACTCACCAGAAAATGAGTTTTTCAAAAACGAGCTTCCGTTAAAAGTTCCACTATTCTTCAAAATGCTTACCTAGATGGAAAGAGCTCATTGAGAGCATTGTTTTCCCTAATTTTTAGAGGTCGAAACCTCAATTTTTGGCTGAAAAATCTCCTCCTGTGCGTCCGTCATCTTCCCTCTGTTTCTGCTTGTATTTGAACGTTTGGAGATGGGATTGATTTTCGTAAATTTAATAAGTTAGAATATTTTTCTTGGCAGCACTCACTTTTCCAAACCTTATTAGTTGGTGCTCAACGTTTTAACACTTTTTAAGTTGATCCCTTATGTTCTTTTTTTATCTAAAGAGTTTATGAAGTTTTGAGTTAAAATGTTTTAACCCTTTGACTTTCTGAGTTTAGCTTTTCAGTCCCCAAACTTGTGATTTAAATCCTATTAACCCTTACTCTTAGTTCATTCCCATTTTAGCCCTCAAAATCATTTAAAAACACATATTCACTCATATCCTACACTTTCATTTATTTCATTTTAGCCCCTAAAAGTTTTAATTTAATTATTAAACTTTAATTTCCAACTCCTAACTTTAATTAATTTATTTTATTGATTAGACGGAGCGGTCGGACACTTAGAAAGCTAGTTTCAAGACTCAAGCTCAACTCAAGAAAACTAAGAGGTAGACTCTTTATTCAAAAACTCTTTTTAAGATTGCGCAATATTGATTGATTTGTGTTGTGAATGGTATATGTGGATATGTGATAATAAGAATTGCATGTTATATGCATAAGTTCTCTTGATATGCGCATAATATGTTTCATTAAGAATTGAGAATTTGCCTTTGCTATGCTTAGCTTGTTCTCATATAAGAATAAGAATAGAGAGATCTATTAAGAACGTGAACTTGAATTTATTATACAGTGCTTGTTTGCGAAAGAATTTAGGGTTTTACCTTAGAAGAAATTGCGTGTCTATGTTACCATTTATTGTATGAATTAATTGATATGCGCTTGAGCCTACTAAGTATTTCGTATGAACTACTCATTCCTTTCAAATTAACAAATTTTAAGTTTCGAAGCCGGCGGTGAAATGACAAACGGTGGCTACAATTAAATTGTATTAAGAAAGATTGATCTTTTGAAAACTTCTTTATCTTTCATGGAGAAGCATTTGCTGAACTCCAATTACTTTGTGACAACTCTCATGGATTGATGTACTATATGTGCGTTCCCCACTTTTAAAACTTCTATTAAATGTTATCGTTTTCATCATGAAATTATATCATAAGTTAGCAAGAAAATTCAAATTAAAGTTCCAAGCATTTCAAAATTCGGGCGTTACAGCTTGGTATAAGAGTGGGTCTACATTTTTGTAAACTTGCAAGATTTTCAAAATTTATTTTCTCTCAAAAAAAAAAAGGAGCCACCGTCACCATTTCGATCCGTCGACTCCGAGGTAAGAAAAAAGTCTTGGAATTTTTTTTTTGTATTTATTTATTTTTATCAGATGCTTTTATGAACCCTTACAAGATATTAAAGAAAAAGGAAGAATTTGCATTTGATATGGCAAAAGAAAAAAACGAGTTGAGTAAAAATTTAATCTATGTAAATGTGACATTTTTTTTAAAGATATTTCAACTCTAGTCCTCGAGATTGACTAAAAAATACCAGTGAACCATATCTAATTGGAATTTTCATAATTGGTGTTTCCAGGCATGACGGTGGGAATTGGTGAAATCCTTAGGGCTTTGCGGGATTTCGAGTCGCGGGACTGTGAATCAGTCCCAGACATTGAACGATTCCGCTACGCACGTAACTTGGCGCGAGACCATGGCCTTATACTTGGAGATTTAGGGAATCTTTTACACTATTGTCCACTCTGGAAGGCGCTAAGAAAGATGTTGTCAGGACTATGATAAGAGATATGAACGCATCACTCAATGTCTAGGATGATCTTGATGCCTACTGTGATCGGTTGGTCGGCTATTAGAGCATGTATTGGGCCGTCCATCTTACCCGACACCCTGAGTTGGCACCAAAGCCCCAGCCATAGCCTGAGGCTAGTGGTGTACCAGACCCTAAGGGTGAGGTAATTGAGGGCACGGATGATGAGGATGATCCAGAGGAGGATCTCGAGGATGCACTGGGGATGATATCGTTGAGGATTCTAACCCGGAGTCGTGTGTTGAGTGATTTCCCTACTATCACTAGTACCAGTAGTTAGAGTAGTAATGAAAAAGCGCAATATTTTAGGAGTAGTAGGTTGCTTGTAGTAATGTACTCCCCTATTATTATTTTATGGGTTCTAAAGCGAGATACACTTTTTTTTTTGTCATTATTGCTGTTAATTAAGGATCTCGACATTGATGTAAGATTTTCTATATGTTTTTTATTATGTCTTAAGTGATTATCTTGATTTGGCTTGTCTCGGGAAATTTCAAGTATATCATTTTTAAATTTTTTCATACGAAAAAGGAAAATACCACGAACAAATCAGACTAGCATGTTGCGAGACTTGCTCCAAGCTTTTGAGGAGCTTTGAAAGTCAACTCCCCGCGCCACAATGCCTGTCGTGCCAAAAACTACCCAGTCATTGCCAGCAATTGAACAATTTCGGTGATACAAACCCCCGACATTTGATGGTAGCAATGATCCACTTGCTGCAGAAGAGTGGTTAAGGGAAATTGAGAAAATCTTTAGGCATATTTCTTGCCCTGAAGATCAGAATGTGACATGCGCTGAGTTCATGTTAGTTGGAAGGGCTGGCCACTATTTGGAGTCGACTTGCCGTACTAGGACTGAAGAGGAACAATGCAACCTTACCTAGGAGCAATTTAAGAAGGAGTTGATTGACAAGTATTTCCCATAGGCTCTCAAAGATCTTAAAGAGATTGAATTCCTACGTCTGACTCAAGAGGATTCAGATATCATAGACTATGAAAGGAGATTCAAGGAATTGTCTTAATATGCCCCACACTTAGTTAGTACCAAAGCAATGAAAGTACGGCATTTCGAGAGGGGGTTGCAACCAGAAATTCACACCATTGTGAGCATACTTGAGTTGCCCACATACCGAGATGTGGTCAGAAAGGCCCAGACATTTGCCTTTTCTGAGAAAGGTTTGGCGCACCGGGAAATCAAAACAAGATCGGAAGAGCACACGAAAAAAGAAAATAGCACAATCAGCCCTAATATTACAACAAAAATCAGTCTCTAAACAAGAAATCCAATCCAGGGCCTAACGGAGGTCAGAATACTAGTAACATGACCTAATGCCCTAAGTGTAAGAAGTATCATAAGGGGGAATGTCAGTGGGGCAAGAGGGTTTGTTACACATGTGTCCAAGTAGGCTATTTCACAGCGGTCTATTGTGCTGCATCTGTTTAGATATTGAAGCCGAGTAAGAACCTATATCTGAACAAAAAAATGGAAAGCTCGAGTTTTTGCGATGATTCATGAGCAAGCTTCTGAGGATACTGATGTGATTGCAGGTATACTATCTGTCTCATGTATTTCTGTCTACGTCTTAATTGATTCCGGTGCTACAGATTCGTTCATATCTGCTACATGCCTCGCTGGAGTAAATCTAGTAGGAGAGAAAACTAATAGTACCCTTGAAGTTAGTCTACCTTCAGGAGGTATAATTGACACTAATAAGATAGCTAAGGCTGTATCTATAGACTTTGATGGTCTCGTACTAAAAGCAGATTTGAATATAATTGAAATGAAAGATTTTGATATTATCTTAGGCATAGACTGGTTGAGTAGTAACCGTGTAACCATTATGTGTCATGGTAAGGAGGTAGTTTTTCGTAATAATAGAGATGATGAATTTAGATTTTATGGTCGAAACTTAAGGCACTTCCTCGCCTTATTTCAGCTTTGCAAGTTGAAAAACTTTTGGCTGCAGGAAATTGCCAAGGGTATCTGGTCAGCCTCCAGGGCAAATTATTTGATGAGGTCACCTTGGACCGCGTGTTGATTGTCAACAAGTACGCTAACGTATTCCCAGACGAACTGCAAGGCATCCCACTTGATAGGTAAGTAGAGTTTGTCATTGATCTAGTACCTGGGGCTGCGCTGGTGTCTAAGGCTCCGTATCGAATGGCAACGAAGCATTGAAAATACAGTTGGAAGAGTTATTGGAAAAAGGACTTATTAGACCAAGTGTGTCACCATGGGGAGCTCCAGTACTCTTTGTTAAAAAAAGGATGGGAGTATGAGAATGTGTATCGACTACCGAGAACTCAACAAGTTGACCATCAAGAATAAATACCCCATCCCCATTATCGAAGATTTATTTGATCAATTGAAGGGAGCGGCTATATTTTCAAAGATTGATCTACGATCAGGTTATCACTAGTTGAAGATTAGACCCACTGATATATCGAAGACAGTATTCAAGACACGCTATGAGCATTATGAGTTTACGGTGATTCCTTTTGGTCTTACTAATGCCCACGACGCTCTTCCGATCTCATGGACTTGATGAATCGGGTATTTCACCAATTTTTGGACAAGTTTGTCATCGTTTTCATAGATGACATATTGGTTTATTCGAGAGATACAGAGCAACATGAAGAGCACTTGAGAAAGGTGATGGAGACCCTTCGAGCGGAAAAGTTATATGCTAAATTCAAGAAATGTGAATTTTTGTTAGAGAAAGTTGGATTTTTAGGTCACATTGTAACTGCTAAATGTATTGACGTTGACCCTTCTAAGGTTGAGACCGTGACTAATTGGACAACGCCTACTAATGTAGGAGATGTGAGAAGTTTCTTGGGGTTAGCCGGCTACTATCGATGATTCATAGAAGGATTTTTTAAGATAGCAGGCCCGTTGACTCAGTTGACTCAGAAAGGTGTTAAGTTCCAATAGACTGATAAATGTGAGTAGGGTTTTCAAGAGTTAAAGAAGCGGTTAGTTTCTACACTGATATTAACTATACCTGATGGATCGGATGAATTTGTGATTTACAGTGGCACTTCTAAGCATGGTTTAGGTTGTGTACTAATGCAGAAGGAAAATGCCATAGCATATACGTCGAGGCAGCTAAAGCAATATGAACAGAATTATCTGACGCATGACCTTGAGGTTGCAGCGGTATTCCATCTGCCTTAAAGATCTGAAGTCACTACTTGTACAGAAGTAAATGTGAGATTTACACTGACCACAAAAGTCTCAAGTATTTCTTCACTCAGAAGGAGTTGAAAATGAGACAACGACGATGGTTGGAATTAGTGAAGGACTATGATTGCACCATACTTTACCAGATGGGTAAAGCTAATGTGGTTGATGATGCTTTGAGCAGAAAGAATACCAGTCAGTTGTTAGCATTGAGGACCGCGCAAAATAGTTGATCCATGATTTTGATAAACTAAGAATTGAGGTGATCATCCCAGTTACTCAGAAGTCTGGTAAACTGGCCAGCTTAACAGTGAAGCCTGATTTAAGAGATCGGACCATGTTAAAAGAAATTATAAGTTTTTGGAAAAGATTTGAGCTGATGTTGGAACAGAAAAGAGGCCAGAATTTGCGCTTACTATGGACGGGGTACTCGTGTTCAAAGGGCGCCTTTGTGTACCGAATGATGAGTAAATTAGGAACAAGATCCTGACTGAAGCTCAATCCACCTCTTATATGGTACACTCCAGTGGAAGAAAGATGTATTGGGATCTGCTTGATATTTTCTGGTGTAGAAACATGAAAGGGAGTATCGCGAGATTTATTACGAAGTGCATAGTGTGCCAACAGGTTAAAGATGAACATCAGAGTCCATCAGGGTTATTAAATTCGTTGGAGATTCCGGAATGGAAGTGGGAGAAAATCTCTATGGATTTTGTAATGAGTCTTCCTAGATCAAAAAAGGTCATGATGCCATCTGGGTTATTGTGGATCGACTTACTAAATCAGCTCATTTTCTACCTATTCGTATGAATTTCAGTTTAGATCAATTAGCCCAGTTGTATGTCATAGAAATTGTCAGTCTACACAGGGTTCCCGTATTTATTATATCAGATATGGATCTGAGATTCACTTCTAGGTTTTGAGATCGCCTTCAAACAGCAATGGGAACTAAGTTAAATTTTAGCACTATTTATCACCCTCAGACATATTAAAATTTAGCACTGCTTATCACCGAGGTTCATTGTGCTGTTTGAAATACTTGAGAGGATTGGGAATGTGGCAAATCGATTGGCATTGCCACCAGAACTATCTATTGTACACAATGTGTTCCACGTTTCCTTGTTGAGAAAGTACATTGCAGACCCAAGTCATGTGGTGAATGTACAGTCAATTGACGTCCAAAGAAGATTTGACCTATTAAGAGGCACCTATGTGCATATTAGAAAGGAAAGTCCATGTACTGAGGAATAAAGAAAATCCGCTCGTTAAAGTCCAATTGGGTAGGCATGGTAGAGATAAGCCACGTGGGAAAAGGAAGAAGATATTCCGAAAAGAGTACCCAGACCTTCTAGATCAAGCAAGCCTAATTTCGAGGACGAAATTTTTTTAAGCTGGTAAGTTTGTAGCAACTAGAAAATTTTTTGGATTTAAAAATTCTATTCTAATACATGTGTTGCTATGACATGCCTAGAATAAGTTTGAAAAGTCATATTACACGACGCGTTCGTCAAGTCAATATTAAATTTAAAAATTTAATCGTTTGAAATAAAATAAATTCCCAAGAATTCCTAAGGTCGATGTATTGAATCTAAAATTTAATCATTCCTTCCAAAAATCAAATATCATTAGCATATTGAGTTCCTGTGACCTATTTAAATCTCGACTTCAAAGAAATATTCAAATCCCAATTCTTTTATTTATGCAAAATTTTTCTCAAATAGCAGTCCAAATTAAATACAAGGATTTAAATTAATCACTTTTACCATTTTTGGTCATATCTCGTTCCAAGCCTCCCTACCCATGTAACCATATACCAAAAATACTAATGTATATAAATTCTCTTAAAATCACTTCCAACACAAGGGAGCAGCCACAACCTACAAGCAAGAAAATATGTGAGCCTTCCTTTTCCTTCTCTAAAGCTCAACCTTTTCTCTTTCACTTTGAAAATTTTTACAAGCATTTACCGTGTTCACCATCTCTACCATTCCCTTTCACATACAACATCTCACAACATTCAATATGTATACCCACACTCACAGTTAAATATGTATACAACATTCAATATGTATACAACTTCTCACAATTAAATACACACACTACACATAGATAAACACAAAGACAAACACAATACATTACATACACAAGGATACACCTATATCTCCTATTCATATGCACAAAATACATATTTTCACGTACATTAAATACATATATGCATACTGTCAAGCTCCAAAAATTTCAAAAGCAAACAAGAAGAACACAACACCCATAATCTTCTCCTCCCGTCATCAACAACCTACCACCGTCGGCAGCCTCTAAACCGGCCACAACCTGCCGGAAAAAAAATCCGACACCCATCTCGGCCCCATTTTTGAAACCACCAAATCAAACCTCAATTGACCCCAAAATTCAAAGCCCACTACTGCTAGATGCCTTAGAACCTATTTTTGGTCGATGTGAGTGATGAAACTCACCGAAAAATGAGTTTTTCAAAAACGAGCTTCCATCAAAAGATTCGTCAAAATGCTTAACTAGATGGAAAGAGCTCGTTGAGAGCATTGTTTTCCCCAATATTCAGAGCTCGAAAACTCAATTTTTAGCTGAAAAATCTCCTCAGGCACGTCAGTCATCTTCCCTTTTTTCTGCTTGTATCTGAACGTTTGGAGATGGGATTGATTTTTGCAAATTTAATAAATTAGAATATTTATCTTTCCAGCCCTCACTTTTCCAGACCTTATTAGTTGGTGTTCAACGTTTTAACACCTTTTAAGTTGATCCCTTATGTTCTATTTTTTTATTAAAAGAGTTTATAAAGTTTTGAGTTAAAATGTTTTAACCCTCTGACTTTCTGAGCATAGCTTTTCAGTTCCTACACAATTTTTGAGTTTAGCTTTTCAGTCCCCAAACTTGTGATTTAAATCCTACTAACCCATAATCTTAGTTCATTCCCATTTTAGCCCTCAAAATTATTTAAAAACACATATTCACTCATATTCGACACCTTCAATTATTTCATTTTAGCCCCTAAAAGTTTTAATTTAATTATTAAACTTTAATTTCCAACTCCTAACTTTAATTAATTTATTTTATTGACTAGACGGAGCGGTTGGACACTTAGAAAGCTAGTTTCAAGATCAAGCTCAACTCAAGGAAACTAAGAGGTAGACTCTTTATTCAAAAACTCTTTTTAAGATTGCGCAATATTAATTGATTTGTGTTGTGAATGGTATATGTGGATATGTGTTAATAAGAATTGCATGTTATACACATAATATCTCTTGATATGCCCATAATCTGTTTCATTAAGAATTGGGAATTTGCCTTTACTATGCTTAGCTTGTTCTCATATCAGAATAAGAATAAGAGTAGAGATATCTATTAAGAATGTAGACTTGCATTTATTATATGGTACTTGTTTGTGAAAGAATTTAGGGTTTTACCCTAGAAGAAATTGCACATCTATGCTATAATTTATTGTATGAATTAATTGATATGCGCTTAAGTCAACTAAGTATTTCGTATGAAATACTCACTTCTTTCAAATTGAAAATTTTCAGGTTTCAGAGCCGGCAGTGAAATGACAAACGGTGGCTATAATTAAATTGTGTTAAGAATGATTGATCTTTTGAAAACTTCTTTATCTTTCATGGAGAAACATTTGATAAACTCCAATTATTTTGTGACAAATGTCATAGATTGATGTACTATATTTGCCTTCCACACTTTTAAATCTTCTATTAAATATTGTCGTTTTCGACATTAAATTATATTATAAGTTAGCCAGACAAGTCAAACTAACGCTCCAAGCATTTCAAAATTCCGAGCGTTACAATAATAATCACCTCATTATAGTGAATGTTGCCTGGGCCGATCTGACATAAGTTTTGGAGCCTAAAAATCTAGTTTTTTTTTTTTTGGTTGCATTTGACTAATATAATTACAATTATATAAATAATAATATATTGAAACTTTTCCTAGAATATTTGTAAATTTTTTAGTCATCAACTTTGTTTCAACTTATTTATCTACTCATATTTTCATATTTATTAGAATTCATTTTACTAACGAGTGTCTATATATATACATATATTAAATTTTGGGATATAATTTTTTTCTGTAATGTAAGAGAATGTATTGAGATTGTTCAATACAATATAAAAGTTATATATATATATATATAAGCATTTATTATTATTATTATCATCTATCTATCTATCTATCTATTAAAAGAGAATAGTTGGTCAATTATTTTTTCCCGCCTAAAACTGTTACAACTTGCGGTACCTCTTACTTTTTTATTTTGAGATTATTTTATTGTTATTGTGATTTTCTTTTTAGATAGCTCTTTAATTTTTCATTTGATGTCATTGGCCCAGAATTTATCCATATTTCCCTTTCCTAATCCAGATCTTTGCGACTGCAAAATTCAGAGCTTTTATTGCCATTGATTTACCATTTTAGATTTCCACGTCTACGGATTTTCCATATTGAATTGAAGTCTAACATCAATCGAAGGCCTAATTGATTAGGAGACTCAAATTTGCATCGTTTAAGTCTTTGGTAAGCTGAATAATGTCTCAGAATTTTTCAATGTTTTATTGCAATTGCAATTTTTATGACCAATCTACGTAATCCTTATGGATTTAATAAGATATCTTTTGTCTGTTTGTTTCTTTGTTTTTCTTCTGTTTATTTGTTCTTAACTCAGTACAAGCAAGAAAGTTAAGATGTGTAGACAAAAGATAAAAAAGAAGGGGAGAAATGTGTGATTAGCTTATATACTAATGTTATATTTAAAATGTTAGCTATTATTGTTATTTTGTAGGTGTTTACAAAATTTATTAATTGTTCATTTATTTATAGAAAATTATCTCTATAGTTGGAAAGATAAATTTGTTATAGTACAATTATTGTTGACTCTATTTAATGCACGTTACTTATTTAATTGTGTTTCAGTAAGCACGTTGGTTGGATATATAATAAGACATTACGTCAATTGTCAATCACTTTCGACTGCATCTTTATTAGAAGAAACCTGGGCTTGTCGTGGGTAGTTCTATGTTATCATATCCATGGTGACTAATCGTAGTGGATCGAAGTTACTAATTTGTGATCAGGATTCAAATATACCCAATTCAACAACACATGTAGTTTTTGTGGAAGTATTTCAAAATCAATAGTAACTGTAATATCAATAACTCTTAGACAAAAAGTATTATTTTTGATACTTTATTTTTTTGTGTTGTGCTTACAAATAGTATAGTTGTATCGATTCCCTTAAAAAATCACAACTACAAGACTGTTTTGTGTATCGCACGGGTGCATAACCAAACATTCTATAATTCATGTTCGTTACTTAAATTTATTTTTTATCATTGTGCCAAAGCCAAACATTATAGTATTTTTCTTTCTTTATTGCTTTTTCTTATTTTTTTTCCTTGGAAGCTGGGTGTGCAAAGACTATGAATTTTCTTTTTATCAGTGGCAATATTAAAATGTGTTAAATGATTCTTTCAGTCAATTGGAATATTTTATTGCCTTTTAGCATAATAAAATGTGTTAAATCTTTGAACATAAACGAAATTTATTTTGTTTTAAATTTTTTTATTTTTCTTTTTTTCGAAAGAGGAAGAAAATTTATTTGATAGCCTTATTTTTTATACTTTGTTATACTAATCAATACATGCTTATACGCTCATTGCCTAAAGTAACAAAATGTTTTTCTACAGTTAGCACACTTGTTAAGTATAAATTATCTTCTTCTAGAAATTATGTGATATGTTAATGTTTGTGCTGACCTTGTTAATTTTTGTGTTGACCTTGTGTAATAATGGTTTGAAATACCACTTCAAGCAACACTATTTAATAATCTTGCTATTTAATTGCACTGTGATATATGATTCGAATGAACTAATCACAATTTATCTTGGAGAGTTTCAAAGGTTTGAAGGTTGAATGAATTAAACAAAAATTGAAAATGATAGTATTGACTTAAGTAGTTGAGTTATGGACTAAATAAGCAAATTGTTGTTTTATGAAGAGACATTTACATACTAGGCTTCTGTATATATAGTTCTAGAATAACTGGGGATATACTATATAGACATAAAACAAGGTGAATTGAGGGAGAATGACATTGTCTTCGAGAGTTTCTCTCTGTATTTTATAGAGTTTGATCTCCATATAAGGTAGTTTGTTCGAGATCATGATTATAACAAAATATTATACTGCATGAGATCTTCTATTGGAATATAGCTTCCGCGTTTGCTTAGTATAAATAATTTGCTTCCAAAAGTAATGATATTTCAACAATCTAGATTAAGTCTATTAGTTTATTGTGGTGTTTTTTTTTGTTTTCATCTACAACTTTCAATTTTGTAGCTTTCTATTATAATTGCAAGTTTTGATCGTGTAATAGTGTTTTTTTTTTAAACAGAAATTTTATTCAATAATAGAATCAGGCTGTAGTACATCATCAATCAGGGTAGGGGCGAATGAAATAACATACTACGGCCTGACAAAGAACCAACAACTCAAGCTAGTAAATGAGCAGCCTGTTTCATAGACCTCCGAACACAGTTGAACTCTATGCCATTAGTTATAATAATAAAGATTAATAATCATCTAATATTAAATCAAAAGGAGAAAGATCTATTATTGTTGACCGTAGGGCATCAAAGACATCCATCCAGAGCATCCATCTCCACTATGACTCGGCTAATGTTCATCTCATTAATCCAAGTGAGTGCTTCGCGTATGCCCATTAGCTCAGTCATCCTTGCGTCCAAAAATCAACTCAACTTGACAATTTTTGCGCATACGAATGAGGCGCCTTCTTCTCATAGAATCAGTCCAATGCCAACAGAATTATGGTCCAAGAAGATGGCAACATCCACATTCACCATGCAAAAAACCAGCAACCGGTCGTCTCCATCGCACAACACTAGGCAAGTGTTCAACTCTCCCTTGAGCTGGGGATCGCCTCGCCTCAACACAGTGATTATACAAAAGATTAGCCAAAGAGACAACCTTGAATGGCTGGAAAGCCCTGCCCTACCACATTACCTCATTCCTGTTATGCCAAAAAGCCCAACAACCATAACAGCCTTCTCCTTACTCATCCCCTCATTTCTATCCAGAAAAAATAGCAAACATTTCCTGAAAGTCAACTAAAGAAGCAGCCCAAACCCGTATTGCATATCCACAGTCCACAAGACAATGCAATATGGTTTCATTCTCGGCTACACATACCAAACATAACCCGTCAACATGAATTCTCTTCATTTGTAAATGATCCAACGTGGGGAGGACGTCTGAGGACACTCTCCAAATAAAGTTCTTGACCTTAGGGGGCACCTTAAGATTCCAAACAATGCTCCACAGCCGATTGACAGGGGGGAAGAAAGTCAGCATGGTAAGTATTCTGAGCGAGACGATAACCACTACGCACTGTGTAACTTCCTTGAGTATCATGCTTCGAAAAAAAGCCTATCATTTATCTCTCCCAACCCGAGTAGTACTTGCAAGATTAAGTTTCTATCCCTAGAATTGAAAAGATCATAAAGAATCAACATATGCCAGCTGCAAGTATTAGGCATCATAAGTTGATTCATAGTAATAGCCTCACCATCCGAAATCTGAGGAGAAGAGATAAAGCCGTCCACATCATCAGGAAGCCACGGATCTCTCCAAACCCTAACATTACACCCAGTGCCCACTCTAAGTCTGGATCCTTTCCCTAACAAGAGCAGGCTTGCCAAAATGGTTCTCCAAACAAAACTCAGATTGTGTCCATGTTTAGCTTGCAAAAAGTCCATCTGGAAAAAATAACGAGCTTTGAAAATTGTTGTAACCAAGGCGTGTGGGTCAACCAAAAACTTCCATCCCTGCTTTCCCAAGAGTGCTAAGTTCATCTCATGCAGTTGCTTAAACCCCAATCCACCACAATTTTTGGGATAGCAAAGTCTCTCCTACCTCATCTACGAGATTCCCCGAGCTGCCCCTTTATTGGCTTTCCACCAGAATGCATTCATGGCTCGTTCAATCTCCGTACAAAGATCATTTAGAAGAAAAAAAAAGCCTCATGGCATAGTTGCCGACCCTTGATAATGATTTCTCCTTCCATCTACTCAGTCGCTTCCAGATTCATTCCTTAATGAAACACATTATTTCATTCTTCTTCTGACCTACTAGGGATGGCAGCCCAAGATAATATTAAGGCCCAACTGCTGCTCCAACACCCAGAAACGTACAAATGGCCTAATGCCTGTCACCGGGGGCATTCAAACTGAAGGAAAGAGTTGACTTCTAAAAATTAATTGATTGGCCCTAGTCTAGCTCATATGCACTAAGCAAATCTCTGATCAACCCAGTCTCTTGCATATTAGCTCTGAAGAAGAACAAACTATCATCAGTAAAGAATATGTGAGGGACAGGTGAAGCCACTCTAGCCACCTTACAACCATGAATAAGTCCCGTCTCCGCTCTCCGCCTAAGAATATTAGACAAACCCTCAGCACAAATGATGAAGAGGTAGTGTAGCGACCGAAAACTTTAAAACTATAAATTTTACAATTTCTAATTCTTAAGTCGCGTCGCTACCAATTTCTTTGAATTTAATTCTTTAACCCAATTTTACTATACTTAATAATAAGGATTTATCTTAAATAAGAATTTATTTATTTATTTACCATTTAATTATCTATTTAAATAAGTTAGCATAATTAATATTTTACAATTTTTTTTGTCATTAGCCAACTTCTACTAAAAATTTAATTACTTAATTACTTATTTCAATTAATTACAATTACAATTAAACCCAAGCATTCAAAATACTTTAACCCATATGGTAGTCTCCCATTCAACTCTTTTACCTAGTGTAGCCCTATGCCAAAATTGCATAATATATATAAATTCCGATCCAGCACTTCCAACAACAATCAGATTCGGCAGCCACCAAGGTTCTCCATATCCTTCTTCCTCTCCAACGTTCATATCTCTTTCCCTTATGTCTTGGAAATTTTACAAGTATCTTCTATGTTCATCTTCACACCACCTCCTTCAACAAGCTGAACATTTCATAGATGCATATATACATACAATCTCAAACACCACAGTTCATAGCAGACATTTTCACCTGACAATTGCTCACACAAAGAGGATTTCATGAAAGTTTATATCTATCACATACACACACTGCTTCTATACAAAAATCTAGCATTTTCATACAATCTTCAACACTTAGGCATTCCTTCTTCTAGCAGTGGGTAAAAGGAAATGAAACAACATTTTGTTTAAGCTCAACCAACACCCACCACCGTGCACTGCCACCACCATTGTCGACCGCCACTGCCGCCAACACCACCGCCATTTTAACCACCAAAACTTCACTCTTTCAACTCATCTCACAACTAGGAACGTAACCCAAGCGTTTACTTTCATTTTTATGCAGTATATTTCAGAATTTTTTTCGAATTTTGGGACGACCCCTTGACCGATTTCAGCTTGATTACTCCCTCTCCGCCGTGCTTGCGCCTAAAATCATCCCTTACTGCCATGGTCGGTTGGGGACCGAGCACAGTGTCTGGCGCGGGGTGTGGCTGACGAATCCGGCAGCTCCTCCTCCCCTGTTGCTTCTCTATTTTTCGAACAAAAATGGGGGTTTGGGGGGTAAATAATAAGATTCTGGGATATTTAAATTTCAGGCCCCAACGTTTTAACTTGTTTCATTTAAGCCCTATATTTCCTTTCTTTGTTTAAATAAGCACATAAGGTTCTACTTGGGTTATCTTTGGCCCTGAAATTTTGATCCCTTCCATATGGGCCCAGAAACTTGTATTTTATTTAGTTTTAGCCTATAAACTTTTATTTTCAAGTAATTTAGTCTCTTATTTTGGGATTCTTCCAAATTAGTTTTAAAAGTTTATAAGATTTTAATTTTAATTTATGTTTAGACTTTATTTATTTAAACCCTTAAATTAGTTTATGTTTATTTTTATTAAAGCTCTAATTTAAATTAAATATGAGATTTAATGACTTTAGCTATTTAAATTCTAATTTTTGGATTATTGAATTTTAAGGATTTGTAAATTAATTTAAATAAATTCATTTATTTTTATATCTGAATTTTGGTTAATCTTTGATTTCCTAGTTTTTCTTAACTTTTGGGTATTAGCCACATTAGGCACTACACCCTTAAGCATTTCATATAGTTATTTTATTATAACTTAGTTTTAAAAATATTTCCTTTTAAATAGTTCATTTCTCCAAAACAAATCCTAATTTGAGTTTTATATTCTTTTATAGGTGAGGAGTGAAGAACAAAGTGAGTAGGCCATGCCCATTAGCTCGACTATGTGAAACTTGAGGTAGACTCTTTTGTAAAGATATTTTCCCAAAAGTAGCACTAATATTAATTGATTGTTCTATGAATGTGTACATAGAGTGTGATTTATGTTCTTCTATGTTGTTTGCATGAGCTTAATTGCTTTATGTCTGATACAAGACAAGATGAGACTTTTGTATATGCTTTACCGCTATGCATAGACTTTACATGCTTGATATGATGTTACTATGTGCGATAGTATTTTATATGCCTTAAGGCATGAGGCGAGAGTCTGAAACCTGCATTTACCATACGATGCTTGTTTTCGAGTAAAGACTATTTGAGACTTATGAGATGTGAATTGTATTTTTATGTGCATATTTGCAACATATATTGGTTAATGTTGCACTGAGTCTACTAAGTATTAACATATATTGGTTAATGTTGCACTGAGTCTGCTAAGTATTTCTATGAAATACTCCTCCCTTTCAAATTAATATTTTGCATATTTGGACTCGGAGGAGACGCCTTGAGCAATGGTGGCTTTCAAAATAAATTAAATTAGCTTTATTTTGAATGATTCGAACTTTGTTTAAGTACTTGGAAAACTTTTGATGTCGTGTGAAACAGTTTGACTTATCACTGACAAATTATCTTTTATATTATCACTATTGAATCAAAATATTTTCCGCTTTATATCCACTCTTTATTTATTTTATTTAAAATAGAGAAAATTTGTTAATGTCTCGGATACCTAGAACCTGGGGCGTTACAGGTAGGGCGATAAAGGACAACCTTGCCTAACCCCTCTCTCTGGTATAATTGGTCCCAACTCACAGCCATTATGCAGAATATAATATTTCACTGAAGTGACATGCATGAGAATAAGATCAACCCACTACCTTGAAAACCCCATCCGAAGCAACTTTCTCCAGAAAGCCCCACTCAAGCTTGTCGTAGGCTTTGCTAATGTTAATTTTCAAAGTAGCATATCCCTCCTTGCCTTGGGTTTTCTGTTTCAAATATTGTATAGTCTCATAGGCAATAAGAATATTATCAATAATTAAATGGCCAAGGACAAAAACACACTGAGTTTCAGAGATAATCAGGGGCAAAATAACCTTCAACCAGTTAGCAAAAACTTTAGCAATGATCTTATATACAACTGTACATAATGAAATAGGCCTAAGATCACCCATATGTTCTGTAAACTGTTTCTTGGGGATAAGGACAATAGCAGTAACATTCAAATCATTAGGAATACGGCAATGATTCAAAGCATCCAAACAAATAGAAATAACACCATGTCCAACAATATTCCAAAAGTGCTGAAAGAATTTCGGGTTCATACCTTCAAGTCCCAGGAATTTATCAGGATGCATTTGGAAAAGAGCAAACCGTACCTCATCCGCCCAAAAAGGAGCCAATAGTTGATCATTCTTCTCGGCTTAGACCCATGGCGCAATCTGCTGAACAACATGATCTGGCGTCTCCAAATTCCTTGTAGTTGAGAAAATACCATTAAAATAGTCCACCATAAGCGAATGAAGATCAGCCTTAGCAGAAACCCATCGTCTACTACCAACTTTGCACGCCAAAAAATTAAAAGAACATAGCTTGGTCAACTCATTTTCCCGCCAAAAAATGGTAGGCTATGCAGTAACATTGTCGGGTAAGCTATGAGGTAAGCCTTTCTCTGGTGAAGTTTTTCCCCTTTGAGCTACCTAATCTTAATAGGCCGAGCTTCCTAATCTTCTCTCTTGAACTAATCCATTTTGTACCTCATAATCTTCAAGCCAAAATCTTCTCTCCTTTCCCTTCAAATCTAATATCAATTGAAAGTGTGTTCTAGTTCCTCCATTCAAATTTTAAACGGAATCAACATCATCAATCTCGTCTGATTCTTCAACATTTTCCTCTCTTCCGAATTGAATTGGTCGAAGAAAGAATTTTTGAATTGACTGAATAAATGTGAGCAATTTTTGGGTTGTGATTCTTCAATTTTTGGATTGATCGAAAAAAGATAGATTGTTCTTGCTGCTTATACAATGAGAATCTTTAATTCTTATGTTACCAAGCCTGATTAAATCTCTATTTTCATAACATATGATTGTTTTATTTTCTGTGACCTAGTTATTATATGCATGAGATCCTAGAGTTTATGATGTTATTTTTTACAGGGACAAATGGACATGAGAGTTTGACACTTTTTTAGCTTCTTCTGTCAATGAAAGATGCATATCTAGTGAACCTTGAGTCCGGTTCACCCGCCATGGCGAGGTTATACCACCAGCCTCCTACGTGGCAGGTGACGTGGCCGCTAACTGAGATTAAAAAAATTAAAATTTCAAAATCCAGCCCTAAAGAGGTTGCGTAACTCCAGTGCCCCAAATCAGTCTCCAACCCAACGCTCTCTCTCTCTCTCTCTCTCTCTCTCTCTCTCTCTCTGGCGATTGAAGTCCTCGACGTCCGGCGAAAGGAAATTGACAGAGACGGCTGGTCGGTCTCTGAGACCCCAAAGTTGTACCCCAAAAATCTCTCTCTCTCTCTCTCTCTCTCTCTACCGAACACCTCGATGGAAACTGACCACCGATTCGCCCCAATCATCCTCTTGGACGCGACCCGATTCTGGCAGAACAGACGGGAAGGAAGACCAGAGATGTTGAGACCCCAAAAATTTCTCTTTTGCATAGTCGATTTGTTGCACATAAAATTCACAGCTTCAAATTCTTTGATTTCTCTGTTGGGTAATTATTATATACTTCATTGTGATGTTTGATTTTGGTCCTCTTGTTTGGATGCCACGTCTGCAGAACTTCTGGCGACGCCTCCACCGCTTCAACAGCTGCCGTTCTTCTCAGACAACCAAGGTAAGGCTTTTTTGGATTTTTTCTTGCTGCACTATTTCAAGAAAATTTACTCCAGTGTTTGGTAAGAAAACACAGAAGATGGGGAGAAATTTTTTATGCCTGAACTGAGCAGTTTGTGACCCTAGGACTTAGAGAAAGGGAAAAAAACAGTATTGAACCTAGCTTCTCGGCTACAAAATGAAGTAAACCAAAGGAGTTTTAGGGAAAAAGGGCAGAGGATAATTAAAATAAAAATTATTCCATTATCGAATGGTACATCTTTTACTTATGACACATCTTGTTCACATCACTCATAGGTTTTTCGTTAAGGACTTTGCCAGTTCCATCTCACCCATAGTAGTTATTTGGCTGAACCTTTTCACAGATAATGGATAATGAAATGATCCCACAACAAATTTTATTTATTTTTTGCTTAGTTGCCTAAATTTCCTTTTGAGCTATATATATGTATATATATGTATATATGTATGTATGTTTTATGTATGTATGTCTGTATGTATGTATATGAGAACTTCAATTGATAAAGTTGTTTGAGCTAGCTGAATATTATACATATTTGTCTCAAGCGTGAATTAGTGATTAATTAAAAAAATAAAAAATAGAGTAAAATGTAAAGACAACGAAGATTAGGAATGGAATGATGAGCAACAATTCGGCAGGTAAATTTTAATAATTTTATTTTTTAATTTGCAAATATGGAGTTGTTTGCACATAGGGTAGATGATAATAATAGAGCAATTAAAATGAAACCAGAAATCTCTATTAAAAAAAATAAAAGAAAGAAATCTCTATTAAAAAAAAAAGAAACTGGAAATAATTTTTACGGGCTTTTAATTTAAAACTAACTGGTATTTAATTTTGTCAACATTTCTGTGAAAGTAAGCTTCTTAGAAATTGTTGGTATTACATGGTGACTAACGATCACATTAACCTAGACCAAGGGTAATAGCTCAAGTGGTAAAGGGCAGCCTTTACCAGGACGAGATCCTGGGTTCGAGTCTATACCTCTCCCTGAAGCTCCCCCAATTGTATCAAAAAAAAAAAAAAAAAAATCACATTAACCTTATATGTTAGGGATAGCTACTTGTTATGGTTAGGTTGGAGCATTACCTTTGTAGTTAGTTAATAATTTAATTTTTTTTCCAAGCTTTTTAAAAGGGTATTTGGGAATTTTTTTTTTCAAGTTGGATTTTGAGTTCCTTTCACATGTCTATTATGTTTGATGTTGTAGATGAGCACTGTGGTTATCTTAAAACTACTTGAGAAATGCCGTATTTAGATTTGGGTTTTTTTTGCTTTAAAATTTTGGATGCAGATACTGTGATTTCTACATGCTGGTTAAGACTTGTTCATAGGAAGGATTCTGCTGAAATTTCTCCTGGGTCTTTAAAAAAAAATTACATGCTAAATTACAAAATAATTACAAAGTTTGATAAATTGAATTGTAAAGCCGGTTGATACAATTTTGCTCTTCTTGATTTTCCTCATATTTATCTTGGTTTTCCTTTGCTAAGAATCCTGATGATCACCCTTTTGTTGTGAATCATGTAGGATGAGTCCGCGCTACAGACTCAAATATTGATGGATAGCAGTTTCGAGTGATGATGGTTTTATCATCATGAGGCATTTGAAAGAACTCTTATGGCATTATTTTTTAGCTTTCTATGATGCATCTTCCTTTAATATTGTAGTCAAAAGATAGAAGTTGTACAGAGATTGAATTCTATGTTTCTAGTTACTTTCTATGACAATTGGATGTATTTACAGAATTTTCCCCCCTCTGAAGTAGATGCGAAATTTTACAATTTTTGTGTAGTTTTGTTTGAGCATTAAGCAATATGTTGACTAGATTGCTCAGTCAGCTCTCCCTATTTAGGCAAAGCATTACATAATGGTAAACTGAGTTCTCATGTTCACAGATTTAGATATGAAATGGCCCTCAAGCAAATTATTTGAGTACTTTGACTAGAATCAGCCCTCAAATCATGCATAAGAGCCAATAAGTCACTTATTGACTATTTGCTCTTGCTGCTACGCACAAGGTGTGGCTTTAATGACGTACCACACCTTGTGACTTTTAGAACACGGATAAGAGGGCAGCCATGGCCATGCTGCCAAAGTGCCTTTGGATGCAAATCAAAACAATCCAACATCAAATAGAATAAAAACAATATGATATCAAATATGAATAGTCATCTCCCAAACTTGTTCACAATATACAAATCAAATCCTTAAAACAAAAACCTTCCACCTAATGTAAAGGAACAAAAATATTTCTCTATGTCGCTCTTCCGATCTGATGGCACATTCTAGCTCAGGGGTCTTGCACGCTTAAACCTGAAAATACACCCAATACTACATGAATCAATAAAAAGAAAACATTTCGAATCAATAAACTCAAACTTCTAGGCTTGGTCAACATGCCATTGAATAATTCAAATAGATAGATCGGAAGAGCA
>CAVNYN010288401.1:0-42748 GCA_963692815.1 Nyctanthes arbor-tristis | reverse complement strand
TCCCCCTCCAATTTTACTTCCTTTGTTCTTCATCCTTTCCCCCCTTTTACCAGATCAAATCAAATCGCTTTTCTTCTTGTAACGGCTCCTGCATATAAGAAATGTTGCTTTCGGTGGGATTACTTTCACCGTTCTGCCTGCCGGAAATAGCTTTAAAAATGATATTTATAGAAAACCCCCGTTGACCATTTTTCCTTCTCCCTTCCCCAGTTCCCCTCAGTTGGTCAATTTCCATTTCCTTTTTATTTTTTCCTTTTTTAACGCCGGTTAGCAAAGACAATTTTTTCTCGCATACTAGTCTAATGTAGGAATTTTCTTCTATCTACACGCAAGTATGCTATTATACATGCGTATATATATATAACACGTTTAAGTTACAAACACTCTGAGAAAATTATTTTTGAGAGTTCCATATTTACAGTTGTATGCTCGTTCAGAACTAGTGTCATGTCTTCTGTCACTACAGCCAAGGGCTGAAATTAGGATTCAAATGGTACAACACCTCCAAGAACAAGTTGAATTGGAACAATTGAAGAAGCGTTTAGCAGACCTGAAATTCAGAATTTAATTTTATATTCATCCAGTAGGCCTGACACGCGGGTCTACATTTTGTTGACTAGGACTCAAACATAATCTGATGTTAACAAATTGGCGCTAGAGGAAGGGCCTTACTTGTGAAGAGTTAAGGTCCAACTCCCAGCATTCGAATTCGTTTATTTTACGTGTGCTCTTCCGATCTCAAAATCCTTGTTCTGGAAGTCAGCACACTCATAGTCATAATGTGGAAATTCCACCAGCTTTCCAATAAGGACCTGACGCTGGCACATTCAGAACTCAACATGATCCAGTTATGGCTGCTTTGCTGGTAAGAATTGAATTTTTATCACGAAAAGTGGAGAGACTTCAAGCCAGTAAATCAAGCCTCAATCCAACCACCACGGCCAGCACATCAAGCCTCAGTGCCACCTCCGATGGAGGAAGATGTGCAATCTGCTAGGCGGCACTCAAAAAGAAGGCCTCCGCCAGTAAATCAAACCTCGATGCGGCCACTCTCGTAAGTACACTGAGCCTCAGTGCCATCCCGGTAGAGGAAGAAGAGGTGCAATCTGCTCGACGACACTCAGAAAGAAAGCCAAACGTTAGAAGATCACTCAGCTTTGCCATTGAAGGCTCCCACGGCTTCATGGGTGAGAATAGGTGATCTGAGCCTCAAAAATCAATGCCAAGGCGTGCAGGTAGTGTCTTTAGTCGGTTAGGTCCTGATGGATCATCAAGGACCACAAGTGCATTAAGGCACTCTCAAAACCGCTCGGGGAGAGCAAGAAATGTATCACCAGAAAGGCACCGCCTTTGGAAACGAAGAGAAACAGCGAATACAATACTTCCTTGCATCTCAACTCCTAACGTCCCAACTCCTATGGCACCTACATCAGAACAAGTCGATTGGAACAATTGAAGAAGCGTTTAGCAGACTTGAAGTTCAGAATTTAATTTTATATTCATCCCAGTATGCCTGACACGCGGGTCTACATTTTGTTGACTGGGACTCAAACATAATCTGACGTCAACATTTACCAACCATTAAAAACACAATATAGTTAAACTAATCACATCTACATATTTGGCATGACTCACTTGTACTGTATAATCTCAATCATTCATTCTCATAAAAATAAATTCTGTTTTTAAACAAAAACACTTAGCAAACACTGGGTAATTATTTGACCAAATTTAAATTTAAAATATAATAATAAGAAAAAAATGGATATGCTAAGTTTCATCTTTCGGTAATAGCATTTATATAATTAGTTTGAATTGTGGTGCAACAGTTTGATACTCACATTCCAAATGAAAAAGGGGTTTAGATAGCACCTATCATCATTTTCCTAATTTTCTTCTCCTCTCTTATATCCCCTTTTTGTGTGTGTAAATAAAGTAAAATTGGTTCGAATTGTAGTAGTTGGACATTTATATTTGTGGACAAGAGACCCACCACACCATCCCTCTTCTAATTTCTTTCCCCTCCTCTCCCATATCTCCCCTATTGTATTGAAAATAATAATAATAATAAGTATTTGTCGTAAATAGATATGTGTTTTAAATGTAAAGGCATGTATATCAAGGAAAATATTATTGGTGCAACAAAAACATACGGCAAATTGTACAATCGCATGTGTGTGGCTTACATGATGAAAAATCACTTAATGCTTGAAAATCTGTTAAGTATATGTTTGTACAATTTATTGCACATGTATTGCTTCATATACATTTCAGTCAGATATCTTCTCTAATTGACATCATTTTGATGGATGATAATTTTCAATTATAAATACATTATTTGAAATTAATTTAGGATTAATAAGAATTTGAATGGATTTTAAATAATTTATGTATTAATCTCTATCTCTGTATCTCTATATATAGAAAGGAAATTGAGATTCCGGTATCAATTTCCCGCTCAAAAAGATTATGGAATCCCATTCCCTTTTTTTTCCTTTTTTCTTTTTCTTTTTTTTCAAATAACCCACAATTCCCACTAACCGCCCCCACTAAATGCTTGCCGTTAACTATCCCTTTTTTCTTTTTATTTGGCCATTTGGCCACTACATTGACTTCACATAATTTTTTATTTTTTTAATCATAATTAATATACGTAAGTTGCATAGCTTTTTTGTCAAGCCTGACCATAGCTTTTTTGTCTTCACAAGTCCAGCCGTTTCATTTGTTATTAAATAATTAATTGCAAATTCCATCTGTTCGGTAGTTTTAAATTTTAATAATTTAGTGGTTAATACTGGACAGTTTTCAACAATCAGCCAACAGTTTACACGTTCATGTACAATAATGGGCAGATTTCATGAAGCATACAAGAGTCAACACACCCATATATAATGGACAGTTTACATTTCTTTCAAAAACCACCCACCGACATTTGAAAAATCATCACCAAGAATATATATACAATCAGCCACAAAATACCGTCAGAGTTGACAGCCCCACCTTTTTCCAAGAACCCCCTCACAGAAAACAAAGCGAAAATAATACAGTCTGACAACCCCAGCAAACTCCAAGAATCACAATCAACTCAAATATGGCAGCACAAGGACTTCAAACAACACTGCTTCGGGATTTGAAGAAGAATCGGTCAAACTGGATTGTTAAAGTACGCATTGCCTGGAAATATATAGTTCCTACCGACAGAGACATTAACAAGCCTCGATCTTTGGAGCTATTGGGTATAGATGAAAAGTAAGGTAATTAAAAAGTCAAAACCTTCTTCTATTTTTTTCTGCCTTTTCAGGCAGATAGCCACACTCATTTTTTCCCTTATCATTATAAAATTATGATAATTTTTTTCGTTCTTGATCCACAGGGCAACAGAATACAGACAACAATCAGACAGACTCAAATCCAACAGTACGGAAGTAAAATACGATAACAAGTTTTATACTATTTTATCAACTGTTCAGTGAGAGATAATTTCAGCAAGTATCGCCTAACAAATTATGCATACCGTCTTAACTTCACACAAAATACCGATATTTTCCCTATCGCAGACAAGTCGTTTCCTAGGACAATTTTTTCATTCAAACCAATTCCAAACATTCAGTTAATCAAAGATGTTTCTGCAGAAGGGCATTTCGGTAAGTTGAAAAGGGTTCATACGTGCATATAGTAAAATGTTCTACGTATCCTTACACGACCATTTCTACGTTCAGATGTGATAGGACGGATCACATTAAAAAAAGCGCTGCAACACCCAAGGCAAACCGACAAAGCTATTTCAAAGCACATCGTTGTGACTGCGCACGACCAAGAGTACAAACCAACACCTTCATTTCACAATATTCAATACACATAGTTCAACTTTGAAATCAAATTTACTTTCTATGCACGAATAATTCAGTGACATGCACCCTATGGGGTGAATATGCAGAAGATATGCTAAATCACATCGAAGGTGCAGGGATCTAAACCATTAATAGCCATTATTCAACTATTTCCGCAAAGGTTTTTAACGGTCAAATTGAGCTGTCCAGCAGATACAATGCAACAAAAATTTACGCATGCAATCTACCAGAGATCGAAGAATTTAGAAAAATGTAACAGTTCCAATTCTTCCTTTACTAGATCATATAATTTATCTATTTCTAACTAACACATCATCAACAACCAGATCCATATTTAATGTCATAGATGCAGCCCAAGTCCTCTCGCTAGACGAACTCATGAGTTGCCAGAAGGTTTTCAATTAGACCAACTCAAATGCAGACATTACATAATACTAAGGCCACGATTATGCTAATATTTTACTGATATCAGAATGGGCACTACTGGATTGTTGCCCCGAATCGCAGCTATCATATCAGAAGGAAATTGGTCCTACACTAGCTGCAAAAGGTGCCGGACTAAGCTACAATGCCTATGACCATTAAAAAGAATAAGAGAATGGAATTCCAGAGGTCATTGAAATCCCAATTGAAAAAGCACCTAAAGATCCTAATTTGGGATTTATTTATTTATTGTTATTATGAGCTGAATTTGGCCAAGCAGGATTAGGTCCAAATTTTGTTCATATTTTAGAAATTCAAAGGTTAAAACAGCTAGTTGATAGTTTTGGGGTATAGAAAATTTTCCGCTTTTGACACTATTTAATTTAGTGGCAGTTTGATTCTCATTATTGGATGAAATTATGGGAAAATCTAAAATGAAGACAAGAGTAAAATGAGTAGCGGATATTAAAAATGGTTAAAAATATGTACTTGTAATATAAATAATAATAATAGCTGAAATTAACGGGTGCATTATACTCGCATTGCTACCCCTTAACAAGTAAAATATTGAGCAGTTAAATTGATCTAATTACGATATCAATTTTATTAAGATGAGTAACTAAAAATTCATGTACAATCTATTACTTTCGTGATCGACGTGGAGCTTGTCCAGTGAAAACTGGAAGACTTCGACCCGTGGGGACGTGCGCTATGAACAAGAACCAACGTGCAAGCAAAGTCTTGACACGTTACAGCGTATGCCACACAACATTATGCAATTTCTGAGCCACAGAATGAAACAGAAAAACCAAATCCTTTTTGGATAATCCCATTAACCAGCATTGCTGTATATATGATTTTTGTGGATTCAAGCATCTCTTTACAACGAAACAAAATACTGATTAAAATTTTTTCTTCCACTTAAATTAAATAATGCAGATCCTCCAGCATAAAATTTTAAGGAGCTTTTCTTTCAGTTACTTCCTCCATAACTAGGCACTCTGTATTTGTCACACAAACAAATGCTCCGGTTAAATATTTACCGTTCTATAGTTCCAAGTCCTCGACACGCTGATACGAGAAGTAGTTTCAGATCGATAATTAGGCATGACAGAAGTCGAATTCTTGCTGGGAGGATGGCCATCAGGGCCCTGAAAGATGAGATGGATGGAGGCAAAGGTGGGGTGCCGGGAAGGAGCTGGGATCCTGGGATGGAGTTTGAGGTGCCTTTCGAGCAAAGGCCGGTAGGTTTCTTGTAAGTAAAGTCTTTCATTCATTGCAGAAGGAGCTTCACTTATTTAACATAATATATGTCACGGTGTTTTGGACCAGGTGAATGAATACTCATCTCTGAAAGAAGCGTCCCTGTATTCCTGGGCCGATTTGGGTCGGGGCTCCTTTTTCCTGCGTCTTGGAGGACTCTGGTTGGTGACTTTCACTGTCCTGGGAGTGCCTATCGCAGCTGCAAGTTTCAATCCTGCAAAGGTAGTGTTCAAGTATTGTTAAGTATATGAAATTCCAGACCAGAGGATTGAGGTTTTTTTCTTAAGAATGTTCTCAATCTGTAGGATCCTTTGCGGTTTGTCCTAGCAGCAGGGACAGGAACTCTGGTTCTTGTTTCATTGATTGTGCTGAGGATTTATCTGGTATGTTAATTTCATCTCCTGGAAATCTGTTCAAGTAATACAAAACAAACACATTCCTGCTTCCATCAGAGTATTGTAAATGTCTTATGCGGGTGTAGGGATGGAGTTATGTTGGTGATAGGCTTTTATCGGCGGTCATACCTTACGAAGAGACTGGATGGTATGATGGGCAAATGTGGGTGAAGCCAACCGAGGTCAGTGCTATTTCGCGAAAGTTTTGCTGTTATCTTTTTAGGGTTCCTTATTGATTCAACTTTTCTTGCAGATTCTGGCTCGCGATAGATTACTGGGCTCGTACAAGGTACTGAAGCAATTTTTGAAGAAAAACAAAGAAAATAATGCATACAGATTTCAAAGCCTCTAGAGAGGTGCATCTTTTATTAGAGTGAAAGAACTGTGGAAATTTATGCATTTAGGTGAAACCAGTGATCAAGTTGCTGAAGCAAACACTAGTTGGGACAGGAGCACTGCTAGTTGCGGCTGTTTCGTTATTTATTTTCGCCACGCCAGTCGAGGAATTTATCCAGAAAACACTCTATCAGGAGAATTCTTCTGATGTTTCATCATCAAAGATCACCAACAAATTCAGTAAAAGGTGAGTAGGTAACATTATGGGAAACAAGTCGTGTACTTTCATATCCTTGGCAAACAAGGCAATGTGCATTACAATTCACCAAAAATATAATGCTATAGGAAGGAGGAGCTTTTGAGATTACCGGTCGTAGTCAAGTCTGATGATGATCTAGCGGCGGCTGCAGCAGAGGCAGCTGATGGAAGGCCAGTTTACTGCAGAGATAGGTATTATCGCTCATTAGCCGGGGGCCAATACTGCAAATGGGAGGATTTGCTGAAGTGATTTGTGAGTAAAATTTGGCAGATGAATAACTAGCAAGGCAAGAAGAGACTAGGAAGCTTTGAAGATTTTATTTTTAGAAATCACAATGGTCAAAGCATTATTTGTTCAGCCATATTTACAGTATTTATACAGAAATATAATTCCCATATTTGCAGTTTGCTGTGAGGAAGAGCAAATGTTCATGTTGCATTAATGCTAGAATAAATGGACTAGAATGGGTCTGTTTTAGGCTGTCATTTTCTTCTCTCTCAAAAAACCTAAAAAACCAACAACCCCAGTACTATTTCAATGAGTAAATTTCACACAAGGTGGTAAACTTTACTCAATGTATCAGTTGGGTCTCTATTCTTTTTTCAACGCCATGGATTCCCAACTTTTCATAAGTCCACATGTAAAATCCCTAATCCTATAAATTTGACAATTATAACACTTACTTTGTTATTTAATAAACCTTACTTTCAAAATAAAAATTGAAAAATTAAAAAATAATAAATAATAAAAAAGAAAATAAGAATTTATTTTCACTTTACATTAGCCTTCTATATCAAATTCCGGCAGCAAAAAAAGAGACATGTATCTTGTTGTTTACTACTACTATTGCTATCAGAAAAAGGAGAGTTTCCCATAAAAGAAAAATACTATAAGTAATTTGTATTACTGGTTAAAGTTAGCAATGTAGGTAAAATGTGTAGCTAGCTAAGCTAATTAGGTAAGAGAAATTTATTTTTTAGATTTTTTTTTTAAAAATCAGAGTAAAAATGTCATGATAAATCCTTATGCATAAATTTACAAAAGGTCCTTGGTACTTGCGATATTGAAAAAAAAGTTGGTACCATATGTGAAATTAACCAATATTTTAATTGGTTTTGCATGGCTTCAGCCTTTATTCTCTCAATGACTGACACCTAGCAAAATAAAACATTACGCTTCAATGACACATGGCGCTTTGCAAAGACAATCAACAACTGTATATATCAAACAAGAAATTTCACAAATTCACAGCCGAAGATCATAGCTAATAACATCGAAAGAAGAAACAGTAGAGAAATTCAAATGGAAAGAAAACAAGAAAATACCGAAAGGAAGGAAAATTTAGAAGGTCTTCCGATGGAGACAAGTCCATACACGCAGCACAAAGACGTGGAGGATTACAAGAAACAGGGCTACGGAACGCAGGGACATCTTCAGCCTCATCCTGGCCGCGGGGCCTCCGGGTCCACCGACGCTCCGACCGAGGCCGGGGGCGGCGCCACCAATCCACAGGATCGACTCTCTACCGAGGGGTCGAACTAGAAGTCCTAAACCGTCCCCAAGAAGTCAGTTTTATTTATTATGTCCGTCTAATTCCCTGTGCTAATTAGTCTATTTTACATCATCCCATTACATGTATGATTCGCAAGTAGTTGATTAGAATTTAGAAATACTACCTTGTTTTGTAGATTTGTTGCAAAATAATAATATTATTGTATCAGTTGAAGTTATCAAATACAACCATTTCTAATTTTAAATAAAATAGAATCTAATCAGATATGTTGCATCTACATAGATCCGACTCATACCATACAAATATTTATCATTTATTTTCATTAAAATCGTTTTTGTTTTTAATTTGTAAATATAAACAGTTTGGAAACGCGACACAATGTTGTGAAACCATAATAATCCAATTAATCTAGTACCCTTGAATTTCTTGTATATATATTCTTCATAAATTGCACGTTGGTGCTCTTGGACATCTCCCAGACGTTGCCGAAATGTTGTTATTCAGACATCTGTCCCTTTTTTAAGTACAAATGGATATATTGGCCTAAATTTATTGACTATATATTAGCACCATAGCATATATATGGTGTTACATGCTAGATTAGGACTAAAATTTATTGTCTAATCATTACTACTTATAAGGGGAAAATATATTCACACTACAATTTTTTATAGTTACATAACATTTTTATTACGTTGAAGGTCCTTAAACTTTAAACTTTATAACTTGTGAAATTTATGTACGAACAGATTTTATAGCATTTTTTTGAACCATTTAATTGATTTTCATATCTTATGTTTCTTAAAAATGGTTATTATTCAAAAATTTTATTTGTATTTGTTAAAATCATAAGATAATATACAAATTTACTTTTACAAATTTTTCTTTTTTTGAGTTATTTAAAAGATTTACGTGGTTCTCACACTGAAATTTTTAGGAGGATATCACTGTTTGATACAAAATGTGATAATCGATTGAAGATTAAGAATAAAAATATAGAAAAAAATTGATTGAAGATTAAGAATAAAAATATAGAAAAAGACTTGATGCCTTAGTATAAAAATATGCAAAGATAAAGATATTATATACAATTAGAGTGTTGTGTGTTTAGTAAAACGTGTAATGTCAAAATAATTACCCATATATAAAAGGTAGGTTCTTTGTAAAATATTCAGTTTCTCACTTTGTCCTTATTTTTTCTCTCAATTCTTATTTTGCCCTATTTCTTGTTACACCTTATTTATTACATGTCATTAATCTCTTTTGACTATTATCCAAAAATGTTTACCCATCTACTGGTTGGTGAACTTAAACCGCCCCCGCCTACATGAGGACAATGATTGGTCCTCCCACATGTGGATGACACATGTGGGAGGACCAATCACCGGCGCCAATGTAGGCGGGGGAGGTTTAAGTTCATTCACCAGTGGGTGGGTGAACGAGACTACTCTTTTGCCTGCATTATTATTTGTTGCTCCCTCCATCTCATAAAGATATTCCCGATTTCCCTTTATATCTGTTCCAAATTATATTTACATTTCCTTAATTAAATTTTTTGCTTTCTAATATACTGTTATTTATGGCCCAAGGAAATTAACAATAAAGAATAAATAAAGTAAAATATTAAGTAAACTAAATGGTAAATTAGGAAATATATTCTTAAATTGTAAATTTCTAATAACATTAATTAAGTTTTCTTAATCTGTGTGAAAAATAAAAGGGAAGTATGTTTGTGAGATAGAGGGAGTATTAAACTACACAACTTGTTTTATTATGGTTAATTTTGATTCCTTTTAGTTTATTCTTCAATTTCAATCTCATACCCAACTTTCAGTTACTGTCATACAACAACGTTAATACATCTTAGATAGCTAAAGATTTTTTTAAACCATGTTATCACCATCATCAATAATAAAAGAACAAAATAAATACTCGAAAATGTTGTGTGACTGTCATTTTTATTCTAAAATAATTATAATTTCCATTTCAATTTCAAGCAGAAATTAACAATCGTTCGCTTAACAATTTATAATTAAAATATTTTGTTAATATTATGTGATTTATCTCATGTTATCATATGACGTGTAATACACGTCTAAATTACTCGTTTCTTAAAAGTCAAAAAATTGTTAATTGATCAATTGGATATTAATGAAAACAAATTAAATTGAAGATTAGACCTTCAATTTTTTTTTTTTTTGGGATTGAACTGGCTTGGTTGGCAATCCTTTTTGTTTCCTTAATTCTTTTTCATAAAAAATGAAAATGTAGTAAAAACAACACATAAATGTGAAATTAAGTGTTTTATTTTTAATATATATATATATATATATATTCTACAAGAAAGAAGACAATGTTACAAAAAGAAGAATGGTAAGGAGAAAAGAAGAGAAGAGAATACAATTTTTTTTTTTGAAAGAAACAAATTCATTCATTCAAATCATCGCCAATAAAAGGCAAGAAAAAAATGGGATACAATCCGGCCAAACTCTAGTGAAAGAAGAATGTAAAGGAATAGATGCTAACAAATGTGCTAATCTATTCCTATTCCGGGAGATATACAAACAAGAACCACAACAAGTACCATTACAAAGAAGGATGATATCCTTCTCAATAAGTGAAATGGATGCCCTTGACTCATTATTCCGTAGGCTCTGAACCACACAGAGAGCCTTAGTGAAGACTCCTTACAATGAAATTTGTGAATCTCTAGCTCGCAACAACCCGTACCTAATAGCCAAGGCTTCCGCAATAGCCACATCAAAAACCTCCTCATATTTAAACGCGAAAGCCATATGAACGACTCCCACTTCATCACGAACAACACCACCTATCCCTGTACCCTCCCTTCCGACCGCAGCATATGTGTACAAAAAAAAACCCGTTGACGAGTGGTGATGTCCCCGCCAACCCAAACTTGGTCGCACCCCAGCTGTAGGAAGAAGAAGATTGTTCATCCCACCAAGACGCTGAAAATCAGCCAACAACTCAAATGCAACAGCTGCCACTTGATTCCACTGCCTAGTGACGTGCTCATGAAATATTTGGTTTCTCTCTCCAAATGGCCCATAAACACATGCAAATCTGCTCAGCCACCTGGAGTTCACCCCTCAAGAAAATCCCCTCCAAAATCCCCTGCCATCCATGCACCGTCCCTCGATTAATCCATTCCCAAAGCCCCACCGTTTACTCCACCCGCAGGTCATAAATACGTGAACATTCGACTCCGGAGCTCCACACCAAATGCATGAATCAACCCCATTCACATGATGCTTAGCCAAGTTCTCTCCTAAAGGTATACCCCCATGTAAAACTCTCCAAACAAATAACTTCACCTTAGGAGGAATATTTAGAAGCCATAATCGCTTCCACACCGTCTCTCCTTCCCCAGACATCCACGATCTCTCCAACATACCCAATGTTCGCAACAAATGATAGCCAATTCTAACTGAATATTGCCCCAACGGGGAAAGATGCCAAATCCGGATATCATCGACCTCTGAAACTCCCAAAGGAATTGAAAGAATATGCTCCACACCCACTACACAAAAGTGTTGACGAATAAGATCCTCTCTCTATTCTCGATTTTCATCCACCAAGTCTGCCACCTTCAAGCTTACCTGTCCAGGCCGAGAAATTGGCCTAAAAGTAGTAAGCCAAGGTAGCCACGGGTCACAATATGCATCAATCCTATCACCCCAACCAACCCGCCAACGATACCCCTTTAAGATCAACTCCTTTCCCCAAAGCAAACTTCGCCACAAAAAAGACGCATGCTGCCCACCTCTAGCCTCAAGAATATCTCTTGTAGGAAAATATTTACTTTCTAGAATAATCGCAGCCAACGAAGTCGGATTCTCTATAATTCTCCAAACCTGCTTTACGAAAATGGCTTGATTAAATTGACCAATATCTCTATACCCCAGCCCCCCATAAAACTTCGAGGAACATATAACATCCCATTTAAGCCACGCCATCTTATTCTTCTCTCCTCTCATACCCCCACCAAAACCTCCGAATTAACCGACACATATCTTGACAAATTGAGGTCAGGACTATAAACAGGCTCATCACATAAGTAGGTATTGCCTGGACCACTGACTTGAAAAGAACCTCTTTCCCCGCTGAAGACAGCAATCTGGTTTTCCACCCATTCAACTTCTTCCAGATCCTATCTCTAAGAAAAGCAAAAGCAGCTTTAGTGTTCTGCCCCACCAGCGCCGGTAGGCCAAGATATATCTCATGCTGATTAGCAGCCTCAATTCCCTAAAAGCTGTAACAGTTGTTGCCAGACCTGCACCCCTGTGTTAGGAGAAAAGGTCACTGCTGTTTTATCCATATTGATCTGCTCCCAGATGCCCGCCCATACTCAGATAACAAGCGCACCACATTACTCATATCATCTCTAGTAGCCCTACAGAAGATGAGGGAATCATCCGCGAAGAAGAAATGACTAAAACGTGGTCCACCACGGTTACACTGCATACCCAGGATACCACCCCGTCTCTCCTCATTCCTAATGACTCCTGAAAGACCTTCAGGAAAAAGAAGAAACAAATATAGAGACAGGGAACACCCCTGTCTAATACCCCTAGACGGTATAACAGAGCCACATCATTCACCATTGACACAAAAAGTAAACAAAGCAGAAGATACACAATCCATTAGAAGTCTAATCCATCTATCCGGGAACAACATTTTACTCATGACTGTGCCAAGTTAATCCCACTCAACCCTATCATAGGCTTTGCTCATATCTAACTTAAGAGCCATAAAGCCTAATCTACCATGTTTCCTCAAATACATAGAATGCATAAGTTCAAAAGCAATAATGGCATTATCAGTGATTAATCTACCAGGAATAAAAGCACTTTGAGCATGGGAAATTAAAGGATCAAGAACTATTTTCAAATGATTAGCTAGAGCTTTAGAAATCACCTTATAAGGAATGCTGCGTAGGTTAATACGGCGATACTCTGACAACCTGGTCGGGTCTTTCCGCTTTGGAATGAGAACCACTACGGTCTTGTTAACCTCTTTTAACTGACTTTCGCCCATTCAATACTTCAAGGCACGCGCGAATCGTCTCAGATTTCACCACATCCCAATGTTTCTGAAAAAAATACCGCATCAAACCTGTCTATATCAGGAGCTTTAAAAGGCCCAAGCCCAAACAAAGCCCTCTCAACATCCTCCGCATTAAAATCCCGGGACAAAAACTGAATGTCTACCTGTGAGGGAAAAGTGGAAATCCCACAGCCACCCTGATCAATATCTCCTGCGTGGGCCGGGAGCTAGTGAAAAGAGAAGTGAAATACTGCTCTCTATGCTGCTCGACCCATTAGTGTATTACCAGTGTCATCAACAAGATGATGTATTGTATTCTAACGGTCCCTACTTGTGGCTTTAGCATGAAAATACCTCGTATTCCTGTCTCCCTCCTTAAGCCACTCAGTTCTAGCCCGTTGTCTCCAATAATTATCTTCTCTATCCTTGAGGGTATTAATCTCTATTTCCAGCTTCTTAATCTCCTCCATATGCCGCCCAGAATCTCCTCCATCATATAGTCCTTTCAATATTACTAAGGAGAGGAAATATGAATTATATTCTTTTTCAACATGTTCGCTACAAAATGCAAGGCTTCAATATAAAGACCAGCAAACAACCTACTGAGTTAAAATCTAAGAAAACAATAATAACCATACTGTTGAATAAATTGAAATGTGCCCACTACCTACTATGACCATATATAACAAACCAAATCAAAAGCCAAAATTACTATACATTTAATCCATGGAAACATTTGACTTAGACAAACCTAAGATAAAGACAGTAGCATTCTACCCCTCAAAAGTCCTTGTCCACGAGAATCATTTTCCACGATGTTACTAACTTTGACTTCCTAGTTATGCAATAATCATGTCACATAGTGTTGCCATTATGCCCGTTCTAATCATGTGACATAGTCCCGCTACCATGCTTATTCTTTTTTAATCTATATAATTGGCCAAAAGATCAGCATGAGATCTTGAAGATTCCTTTTGAAACATACTTCGTATTTAGCACGATTAGATTTCGTCAATCCAAGAGCAATTGATGAAAAAACAAGCGACGAAGTGTTGCTACACCAAAATAGACTTTCTATTGGCATGTGGATTTTGATGACATATTCCTCGTCAAATATGGGAGGAGTGTCATAAGTATCATCTATAATGCACTCATCCACGAGATCGTACGAGGATAATAGGTTCACCAATTGCTGAAGATTCTAACGTCCAAATTGCAAGATGGCTTGAATATGGCAGATTCTTGACACCTGGACTCCGTAAACTTTATTAAAAAGTAGGGAGATCGGAAGACCACACGCATGCATGACCGTAACGACTCTGATACCACTTATATGTTTAGAATTTGTGAAAGATTAGTGATATTTATCTAGACTGGAGACCAATCTTAGTCTAGTTGACATTTTTAGATTGGGGGTAAGTAAATAATTATAAATATATAGAGACATCACTCATTCATTATCCAATGAGAAAATGCCAACTAGACGGAAGACTCGTTTTCAATCTAGATAAATATCATAACAAAAGCAAGAAAAAATAGAAGAGTTTGTTACAAAAGACATAACACAAAGGAGAAAAGCAGAGAAAAGAGAATTCTAAGGAGAGGAAATACGAATTCTATTCTTCTCCGATGTGTTGATACATTTGGAATTTGGGAAAAGCAGGAAAGAGTAGAAGACTTTGCTGAAAAAAGGCATACCAGGGAGGAGAAAAGAAAAGAGGAGAGAATTCTAAGGAGAAATACAAATTCTATTTTTCCTCAACGTGTTCTGACATAAAATGAGAGATCTCAATATAAAAACTAGCCAACAACCCACTATGGTAAAATGTAGGAAACAAAAATAACCATATTGTTAAATGAATTGAAACGAATCAGCTACCTACTATGACAAGATCAGTAACAAACCAAATTATAAACCAAAACTATTATTATACATTTAATAAGACGAACCTAAGATAATCACCATATCACTGTTCTCATGTTTCCAATTAGAGGACCAACTGCGTTTAACGTCAATGAAATTAAAATTGTATAATTTTATAAAATAATAAAAATTAAACTTAAATTTAAAAAAGAAGAACAATGTCACCAGTTCAACTAGGGAGAGCACTCCTCTCCCTAGAAATTTTGACAATGCCGTCCCATGCTACTACAACGTTGGGCTTTGGGAGTTTATATTGGCTTGAGCATTGGCTCATGGCAAACGAGTGCTAACTGGCCCGGCTTAAATTTTTTGCGGACTGGCCTATGAGTAGCTTGAGCGGGTCTGCTTGGTCCACGTCTATGGACTGTACAAGTGTCATATAATTTTGATCCATAAAATTGTGTTCGCTACAATAGAAAGTCTAAACTCCAAACAAGTCCTAATATGAATGTCATTTTACAAGGGTCCATCTAGTGTAATGATCTTTGTTTTCAACAATCGTATTTTGAATTTGAACTTTTGCACATGGTAATTTTGAACTTTTGCACATAGTTTGATTTTGTTGGTTACATCTTGTAAAAGTCAAAAAAAAATTTGGTTCGGGGTGATGGATTTGCAAAATGTTAGCTTTAAATAGTGGTTGATACTGTGTTTGTAAAAATAGGGAATATATTATTTTTTCATTTTCAATTATTATTTTAATGATCTCTCAAAAAAATTTATTATTTCAATTAAATTAATAATTAGTTGCCAAAGTTAACCACAATTGATGAAAAAGACAAGAAGAAAGAGACGGATTATTTCCAAAAAAAAAATAGCAACGGTTTTAACGAGGTTCAATCCAATCAAATCAAAGTCTACGTCCAAATTGTACCAATTCTAGTTGATGAGTATCTTTCACCAAAAAATGTCACATTTTTTTATTACCCAGATCGGAAGTTAAAAAAAAAAAACAAAATATATTCTGAAGAATATTATCAACAAACATGTGGTTACCATCACCCCTCGTAGCTGGTTTTACGTCATATTTTGAACCAAATGACTAAAGTACATCAGTCTACGCAATTTCAACACCCAGTGATCGAATCAAATAGCCATCGGTTTCACATTGCACTCCAGAAGTATCCACTTGCTGCTTCGGGGAAGATAATGGGTTTAGTGGAAGAAGCACACAACGTGAAGATTGTAGGTTCTGGTGATCGAACCATAGTCCTGGCTCACGGTTTCGGAACGGACCAGTCTGTTTGGAAACACCTCGTTCCACATCTTGTTGATGAATATCGGGTTATACTGTTTGATAACATGGGCGCCGGAACGACCAACCCGGATTACTTTGATTTCGAAAGGTATTCGACACTGGAAGGTTATGCGTATGACGTAATCGCAATATTGGAGGAGCTTCGGGTGCAGTCTTGTATATTTGTGGGTCATTCCGTTTCTGCAATGATCGGGGTTATTGCTTCGATTACCCGACCCGATTTGTTCACCAAAATTATCACCATCTCTGCTTCTCCCAGGTTATCTTTGACTCTGAAAATTTGTTGAATTAGTTAGTAAACATATTGAATACGTGAATTTGGAGTATGAAAATATTAGTAGTCATCGTTTAATACAGTTGCGTTGCTTTTTAAGAAATTATTATGATCGAAGTTAAGATTCTTAGATGTTTAGTTACAGAACATCGTATGTGCATTTCTTGAATTCTCTCGAGCGTTGCAGAATAGAGAAAGCCAGACCAAGGTGCTAATATTACAATAGGTTGGGATGTAAATGCTGAGAACAATAGTTTGTGGTCTAGTTTCCTATCAAGTTAATAGCTTAGGACCGTTGTTTGATATGAATTGAAATGAAGCTAAAATGTTAGGTCCTTTATTTCTGTTTCCAAATAGACATAGAATGAATAGGTGAAAACAAGTAGGGGAAAATGTTTAGTACTTGTGCCTATGAAGTATGTGGGTAAGAATGATTTGAACGGTGTCAAGGTGTGCAATGAGTTGCATTGATGGCAAAATAGCACGTATAGATGTGGAGTTAAACCAGAAATAGAAATTAGGATGACTTGCATGATTTTGGAACCCACCGACAGACAAACTCTAAGAAACTAGGGCTAGGTTCCTTATAGAGCCTGGTCTCTAATGAGATGTTGACACCCTACTTGTGTCAGGTGAGGTGTCAGTCTGTGATTGGAGACCGGGCTTCGTAACGGAACTTGGTCTTGTTTCCATAGCCGGACTGTACCAACACAAGCTGTAGATTTTTGTTGGGTCACCAAGCTGGTCTGCAAGAAAACGAGGCTGCAAGTGTCCTTGAAATTTTCCATTGTAGATAGACGCCTCAAATGGCAAGCTAAGCCGGTTCAGCTTGTCAGACCTGGGATAGCTCATGATTCATTGGCTCGTAAATGGTGAACCATTACCTTGCTCCTAAATTTAGGGTTGCAAAGTCCTCTTAAGCTTGATTCCTCTCTAACTCTACAATAATTTTTTATGGGTACATAGTTGCTGGCTGTTCAATTTTCATTTTATTGACTGTCGTGAGCTGTGTCCTGTCCACTGTCCAAGCAGGAAGGCTTTTCGAATAATTTTATACGATTTGACTGTTATGGTTAGCTAGCCTTTGAATGTCTAGGCTTTTCGAATGTTTGAGCATTCCAAGCTAACGTCCAAATAAACTTTGATGTCAATTTTTAATTCAGGCTTTGCTGGTTGAATCAATGGATGCTTTTACAAGCACAATTTTCATCTTTCTTGGTACTCAGGTACTTGAATGACGCAGACTACTATGGGGGATTTGAACCTGAAGACCTTAGCCAATTGTTTGAAGCAATGCAATCGAATTACAAGGCATGGTGTGACGGATTTGCACCTCTAGTCGTAGGATCCGACATGGAAACAATGGCAGTCCAAGAATTCAGCAGGACACTGTTCAACATGAGACCTGACATCTCATTAAGCGTGGCACAAACCATATTTCAAAGTGATGTGCGACCTTTGTTGAGCCACGTCACAGTACCCTGCCACATAATCCAGAGTATGAAAGATTTGGCTGTTCCGGTGGTGGTTTCTGAGTATCTCCACCAGAATCTTGGCGGTGTGTCCATAGTTGAGGTGATGCAGACTGACGGTCACCTACCTCAGTTGAGCTCGCCTGACATTGTGGTTCCTGTACTTCTTCGGCACATTCGCTATAGCATTGCTGCTTGATTATCCCTTTACCTGCTTGGTCTATCTAATTGGAAACTAATTCAACCTTGAAACACTAGATGTGCGTGGGACCTGTATATATTTGAAATGCTCTACCACTTGATTTATGTACTCCTGTTGTAATAAGTGTAAACTTGATGATATAGATGGGGTAAAACAAGAACGGTGCCAACTAACTTTTAACAAGTTGATAGGCAGGGAAACTTTTGGATCCATCTAGTCTAAGTACAAAAGGGGTTACGCTGTTAAAGGAATGCTTCCTTTTGTCTTTACTTGCTGCCATGGCAATGAATCGTAGCAGTCTTTCTTGCCGTTGAAGGAAGCATCATTGATTCTGTGTCGCCGCAGTTGATTCACAGACAATCAAAGACACAAAACCACGCCTATGAACAATCACTTTATTCCATTCCCATCCGCACTCGGGTCATTTCTCGGTTGTGAAAAGAGTAACATACTATTAATCGTTTGTTTGAAGTTCGAATTATTTATTTTGACAAGATTTTATTAGAGAACAGTGATATGGACAATAAATATATAAAGATAAAATATCATTACTCTATTCATTATTCCACTCACAATATACGATGATATTTATTATGATATTATTATTTAATTCAAATTCACATTTCATGCATACATGCACTTACATGAGATGAGAGGAGCATTCTTTAAAAAAAAAAAAACAGAGAGATGAGAGGTTCATTAATGACACACCCCAGAGGTGCCTTGCATCATCATTTTTTTTTTTTTTTTTTTGCATTTTTTTCTGTTTTGGCTGGGGGGCGGTTTGTATGGTGAGGATGATGACTCGAATCTAAATAAAATTTCCGGTAAATTGTAAAAGAATTCCTTTACCACTAGAACTAGAATAAGTCTCCCTAGTCTTCTATCTCTTCATCTTTAAAATAAAATAAAAATGAATTATGAATCTATAACTCATCGAAACGGTCAACTTATAATAATTTAAAGAAACTACTAGCTAATTGCCTCTGGTCCAACTAGGTGAAAACTACAATAATTAAGAACACGACAAGACTTTTTGTATAATTTTGTTTAAGACAAGTTGTGTGGAAAAGTACGGGATTAGATTAAACAATCGATTAGAACCGTGGAGAAGGAACTGGAGAGGGTTGTAGCAACGGATCTGGACCGAACAATGTTCAAATACTTGAATAAGGCCTTAACCCGTTTACCGACCCGTGAATTGGAACGAGGTACGGCCCGCTAAGTTAGCATCCAATGCTTTTATTTTATTTTATTTTTTTGAATTCTCCTATATATGCAGAATTTTTTTTTTTTTAATGGATATCACATGAGAAACATATGTTACGTAAAAAAGATTTTGAAAGTAGACTAATTCTTTTTTATTTTAGTATAATTTGAGGACGGTAAGGATAATAACGTTGACTGAAATTCAGCTCAAATAACCTGATAAAAGAATGTCTTTTATACCACTAACACAAATCTCATAAGTCTATTATTATATCTTTATTATTTTAAATAATAAAATAGAAAAATGGAAATACTGGAAACCATGGTATAACCGTATATGAGTAATGAGTAATTTTTATAAAAGAAAAAAACAATATATTGGTAATAAAAATTCATTAGTCTCGTTCTCCCACTATATATCTGGTAGGATTATCCCGTTAGATACACACATAATGGGAGATTATTAGACAAATTATCTAAGATTGTTCCATAGTGGGTCAATTCATTCACATAAAGGTTGTCTAATAATCTCATACCATATCTATGTGTAGCGAGATATCCCGCCACATATAGAGTAGAATATTAATTTTGAAAAATTTCATGGCGAGTAGGGGGTTGGAATAATTATTTATTTATTTATTTATTATTATTATTATTAAAATTATTAGAAAAAATAATGAGAATAGCTAATCTTCCCGAAACGGGTCCGGATCCACTCTGTTAACGAAAAAGGGGAGAGGAGACGGATTTCAAAAGGGAGGTCTCATTTCTATCTCACATTTCCTCTCTCAAAATAAGCTCTTACCCAATGAACAAGCAAAGGATTTTAGTCCAAATCATCCGATCCGTTTACTGTTAGTCTCTTCGGTTCACTTGGTTGTTCATAGTTGTTCTCCAATGGCGTCAGGAGTGGCGGAGCGAATCCAACTCGCGAAGCTCTGCAGCTCCAAGGACTGGTCAAAGGCAATCCGCGTTCTCGATTCTCTTCTTTCTCAGTCCTGTGTCATTCAAGACCTATGGTAAATTTAATTTATTAAATTTTATTTTTAGTTTTCGAATGCACAGGCGACAGTATGATTGGTTGACATGTTGAATTTGGTGTGAATTGTGCTGTGAAATTTCAGTAATAGAGCTTTTTGCTATAGTCAACTGGAGCTGCACAAGCACGTTATCAAAGATTGCGACAAGGCACTCCAGCTCGATCCTACTCTCCTCCAGGCATACATTCTTAAAGGTAGTTCTGAAATTACTTGCATTTAATTGACGTTGTGTTTTCAGGAATTTAGACTTTAGGTTGTATTTCGGAAAAAAAATTACATTCAACATTAGGAAGTAGAATAGTGTTTATAGTTGGAAGAATGTATCTATGATCTCAAGATGACTATAATATTGGAAGTCAACCGTTCAGCAAGGGGGGGAACTAAAATGAAGTTGAAGATGGAAATTGGAATTATATTTGCATCAGTTTCTGTATTTGTTACTATCGTTATATTGGTTTTAACCAAGAAATTGTTGAATTTATCGTGGTCCTAATGTGGCTGGAGACAAATTAATAATTTACTGAGTGAAACTAATTTTCAGTATGCAAGATTTTTTTTACATGGTATTAGTTGTCTTAAGAATGTGTGGATAAGTGACATGTGGTAGCTTTAGTCTGTGTTAGAACTTATGCAAATGTCGGTTTCTTCATACTTGTCGGACACAGAATTTAATTTGTCAGAGTTCAAGTAGAAAAACAAACTGTCTCCCCCAATGATCTTATTTTAGCCAAAGAATACTGCTCTTATTTTTAGCCAAAGAATACTGCTCTTATTTTTAGCCAAAGAATACTGCTCTGCAGGCTATCTGAGTTGAAAGAAAAATAAGCTGTTCGAAAGGGATCCTTTCTGATTATTTTGATAAAGGGAATGGAGAAAATGGACAGATCGCATATCTCACTTAAAAAACACAGGGAAAAGAATCATACTAAAAACTTGCCTTGCCTACCTCGACAGTGCTGTATATTGTAAACGATCTGAGCCCGTCAATACAGAACCTTCTGTAAAAAGACAGATTGTTCCCTCCAACATTTTTATTTCAGCGAAAGAGTTCTGCTTTGTGGGCCATCTGTATCAGAACAGGACATATATGTTTCAAAAGGAAACTTTTTCATCATCTCGATAAAGGAGATGGAGAAAGTAGAGAAAATAGATTCAAATTTCTCATCAAACTAGTAAGGAGGAATAATCATAGTGAAAACTTTCCAAATCCACCTTCGTAAAGCCTTCAACACGATGGAATGAAATACATTGTTTTGTAGCCTGAACTTCTGTTGGCATCACTTGGCAGACAATTCAAGCTTGTTGAAACAATGCTGCTTATAGAAAAGAAATAACAATTGTTATTATGATATTGGAAGATCAGAATTTTCTGGTATACCCCTCACAAGGTTGCTAATATCCAATTTGCATTTTTTGGTAACAAAACAAGAAAAAGAAAATGTGGAAAGATAACACGCTTATGACCCTTATAAATACGTCATTATTATGCCAGCTGCACCTTAATAGGGTGTTTGATTTAGATTTTTGAGAATTACTTTTGTGAATAAGTCATTTTTTGGGTAGAATGTGTGATTGAAAGGTAAGGAAAAATTATGAGTCTACTTGCAAGATTATCTTAATGGATAGATGAGTGGTTGAAAATGAGTTTGAGGGAGAATTGATTTTGAAAAATCCAAATCAAACAGGGTTTAAGTATGACTGGAAGCAAAAGCTATAACAAAAAGGTAGTATATGTATAAGCAAAAAATGCAAACCTTATTTCCCATTCTCTGCTGTAAATTTGCATTGAGTTGTGCCATTCAAGCAATTCTTATCATTTTGTACATTATTTTTTATTTTTATTTTTTCCTGTTATAATGCATTTCTTTTATCCCTTCTACTTCATGATCTAAGTTTATATAATGAAATTGGTATAGAAAAAGTGAATAGATGTATCTGCACACGATCTTGACTATATTTTAACCCTTTTCTTTTCGCATTTCATCTGTCTTCAACCATGTTGAAAACTCAGATATCCTTCTAGCGATGATCCATGCTCCATAGACTCTCCCTTAGTTAAAATGTTTTCAAGGATGGTGTTTCAATCATGTCTGGAGGTGATGCCTCACATTGCATTCACATAGTCTAGCTGGAAATTTTTGTTTCGGTATAAAGCCCTGAGCTCTTCCTAAATACATGCAACTGAGTAATTATTTCGCGGATTCCTTCACAAATTATGATGGGTTATAGAATGTTGATCTTGAACTCTGAAATGAGAACCTAACTCATTTGCCATCTAGGCCAAGCATGTTCTGCTCTGGGGAGGAAAGAAGAAGCTTATTCAGTTTGGGAGAAAGGTTATGAGCATGCTGTTAGGCAGTCTGCAGATTTGAAACAACTATTGGAGCTGGAGGAGCTTCTGGGAAGTGGAAAACAAAATGGTTCTATTGCTTGTGAGAACCATGCGGTGGAGTCAGCTAACTCATCCTCTGCTGTTTCTGTTGATTCAAGTGTAACAATAAACAACCATGAGATGTCAAATGGTAAAATTGAATCCTGCAGCAAGTCAACTGATCAATTTCAGGGTCAGAACGATTTATATGACAGATCAGAGTTTCATAATGATTCAAATGATGTCAAAGGAACTAAATTGTTTGGACAACAATCCAATGGGAAACATGAAAGTCAAGAAAATGGAGCTAATTATATCCGCAAAGTTTTGAATGATTCATCTGAACCATGCACCAGTTCATGTTCACATCCTAGTGAGTTCATTGATTCTTCAGATATCTGCACTCAATCAAATAATTCAACTGAAATGTGCAATGGAACAAGTGATGAGGCAAAGAGGAACAAAAAGTTCTGTGTTGCTAGGATTTCCAAGAACAAGTCGATAAATGTAGATTTTCGATTGTCTCGGGGAATTGCTCAGGTATATTTCTTCTGCCCCTTCAACACTCGTGATAACTAAATTAGATGAGGACTCTAAACCTTGGATGCTCTCTCGTGTTTCTGATGTTATTATTCCATCTAGCAACATTTGACATTTTATGTTAGATGGTGTCTGTGAAGAAAACAAACAGATAATGGATTGTAAGGAAAGCATTTCCTTGATTGAGATCTTCCCATTATTCCCCTTTCTTTTTTCCCCCCTTCAAAATCTTTGGCCTTCACCCTTGCTTGTTTTTTGAACTTCTCTTTTCCTTCTTCCTCAGTTTTTCCTTTTGCTACTTCTGGAGTCTTAATTAAAATCTGTGAATGAGCCTCCTTACACCTCAGCTGATATGTGTTGGGCTGGGTGGTCAAGTCATCCTTCTGTTAAAGACTTGCTTTTCTTGTGTTAATTGCCTACTCAATTAGGATAGCATGAGGGGTACTTTGTCAAACCCGGTATACCTGCTTCATACTGTCCTTTTGCTTCCACATGGCACATGTGCCAACTCATCTGCTAACCTATGTCTTATTCTGATATGAATTTTGCATTTTTTTTCCTTCACAGGTTAATGATGGGAAATATGCTTATGCTGTATCAATCTTTGATAAGGTTTATGTTGTGAACTTTGTATATATGTCATTTGGTAAGATGGAAGGGGCATACATGCCTACATTTCCAAAAGCTATATCTTTTGGTTAATATGACAGATATTAGAAGAAGACCCTGATTACCCTGAGGCGCTGATTGGAAGGGGAACAGCCTATGCATTTCAACGAGAACTACATTCTGCCATTGCTGATTTTACAAAGGTAAGCTTGAATATGAAAGCGTTGCATGAGTTGAATCCTTGGAGATAAATGTGTTTATTTTGCATAGGCTATACAATCGAATCCATTAGCTGGTGAAGCATGGAAGCGCAGAGGGCAGGCTCGAGCAGCCTTGGGAGAATCTGTCGAGGTATCATCATTGTCATGTGTCACAAATTTAGTTGCTTTTCAAGCGTTGATATTTTGTTGCTAATACTTTCTTGATATTTTTCATTTTGCAAAAGTTTTTGAATGAGGAAATGGTGCAATATTTCGTCAGCATTAGCCATATCTGCAACTAGTTTTTGCCCTCCCTTTTCTTTTGTATTTCTTTCTTTCTTCTTCTTTTTTTTCCCCTTTCACACACATTGAAACTACAAATTTCTCTGCCAAAATTTCTTAGTTCCGATCTGTTTTGCATAAACATCGATGGATCTTGAGATGCAGCCATTTCACCCTCTTAGAGTGTACTTGTGATTTTTTTCCTTTTTTCTCTGATAGAGGGACAGAGATCTTGTATATCACCTTGAGAGGTAAAAAAAAAATTGTATACTGGCAATCACTGCGGTTTCAATGGCAGAAGAGAGGTATTGAATCAGGTGATAGGTGCAGATAGAGTGAGTGAGTCATATTTGGGGTTGAGTGGCACTAGTAAGGATGGTGGTTGGGAAGGCTATGGAGTTGCTCGGTGGTTGTGTATCGGGTGAACTGGAGTAGGAGCATTGGATGGGAAAGCTGCTAACTTTGCAGATGATAACTATTAACTAAACATATGACTATGCGTGGTTCAATGGACGTATTCTTTATAAAACTATAACCATTGTAGGGAATTCGGCCTACTGACTGACTTAAAAGGCCTCTTTTGATAATCATCAGATTGATATTACTTGATTGCTACAACACTAAAAAAAATCTTTATCGAAGCTATCTTCCAAGTTTTTCAAAGGGAAATTTGAGGTAAGTTTTAGACTTTAAATAAATAAAATAAGGCAGCCTGACCCTTATTCGCAGATATACATGTCATAAATTATTTTCTAAGTGCTTATATATGGTGACATATGAGCTCCCTTTGAATGACCTGACTTTGTAGGTTCTGTGCTTGCTACAGCAGATGCATGTATATGTGGGTTATATGCAATGTACATAATTCTTTCTATAAAGCATATCTATTCATTTTCTGTCATCAGGCAATAGCAGACTTGACTAAAGCATTGGATTTCGAACCAAATTCAGAAGACATATTACATGAAAGGGGTACTCACATCAACTCAACTCTTTACATTGCTTATGGTTGATCCAAACTCTTGCAGTTACTTTAACATTAAGTTCTTTAAATAATTGTGTAAGCTGTTGATCATATGCTATTATCTATAATTGTATGCAAGTCCTAGGGCGAACATAGTTTGATAACTGGATAGATCTGAAGTAATTTGCGTAACGTAGATAGTTGAAAGACAGCTCCTGTTTAATTAGTCCATTATTAGAATTCTTTAGCCTGGTAATAGAAAATAAATAGATTTTCTTTAGAGCATCCATAATGGACATGTTAAGACACTTGTAGGTGTCATATGTTAGCTAACAAATCAAAATATAAAGCTTTAAAGGACATGTTAGTGTGCTAGCTAAAGGTTTATATATATATATATATATTAATAAATTTATGTCATACATTGACTTGTTAACTTTTGCTAGGATTTTAGCAAGTGATGTCACTTTTTTCACCCGAAAATTTATTTTTATTTTCATTTAATGCTTGTTGATCTCTGAATTTGATGCTTGGGTAATTCATCCCGTGTGATAACCAACTCATAGCTAAATTTAACATGTAGATGTGTCACTTAACGTTTATTTTATTGCTTATGGCCAGCTAAATTAAAATGTCATTATGGATGCTCTTAACCAAAACATTTGCACTGGTGACTCATTATTCTGCATTTCTCACTGAACACATAGATATGAGCTTTAATGAACTTTTAGCATGAGACAATAGACAATAATATATATTGGGTTGGAAAAATTAGAAGGCCATGAAGTGGATAATCGATTTACTGAACTCGATGGCTTATCAAATTGTGTTTGTGGTACTATATGCATTAAAAAGGGATCTTCCAGATTCTAATTCAAGTAGGCTCATGCTAAGATGTTGCTTTACAATTTAGGGATCCCTCTGGAGCTGATTTTGTGAAAAAAAATCGGTTTTTGAATAAGGCCCCATATGGTTAATTTTTTCAAAATCAATTCTTACTTAAACTCATTTCTATCCACACATTTACTCGTTAAAATAATTTGCACATAATCAATTATCAAAAAATCTAAACCATATGGGCTCTAAATGGAACTCATTCTTCCTATACTAATGGCTGACAGACTATTTTTCACCAATACTTTTTGAACTACTGAAAATACCCAATTTTTTGTTGTATGCTGCCAACAAAAAAGGAAAACAAACCGTCAGCTTACTGGTTCGAAAAATTGCTATGGGTCACTGATCATTTATGACCTGTTCCCTCTGCCTTGGCAAGACAACCCAATGGTCAAAATTTTTATACAAAATGTGGAAAAAGTCAGCTCCGGATGGGGTGTAAGTTAACTATTAGCAATTCTTTGGTCCCCAAATTATTAAAATTTCATCACTAGGAGTGTCGGAGTACGATATTAGGGGAACAAGATTATCTATGCTTAACATAATTGCGACAGAAACCAGAGTAAATCATGAACCCTGAGTAGCATTTCGTCACCACTGTGAATCACTAATTGAGTGATGCTGACAAACAAACTGGACACATGGATCATTACCATGCTAAGTAAATCATACTATTCAATACTTTGCAGAGAATCGTCTCTGTAATTCTTTACTTTTGAAGTTGTGGCTTCACGAACAGAATAAACTGAAGGAAAAGCTCTCTGTAGAAGTTGGCACAAGCAAGGGAAGTGAAGGAAGGAAAAAAAAGGATTTAAAGTGAAAAGCAAGTTCCAAATCGTCATAATTTGTGAACCAATAATCTATAGATATTTTCAGCACAGAGATAGTTGGCTTCTCAGTTAATGACTGTAGAAGGAGGAATAATTCCATGAAACATGATCACGACCAGTATAGAATTGAGTGATTTATATTTTATATTGAGGAATAACAGGAAAAATTGTCTAGCGGAATTTTCTAAGATCCTTTGATGAAACTTAATTGCCAACTGTATAAAATTGTGTGACTTAAAATTCATATTGAGAAACAACAATATAACCTTTGCGAAAAGTATATAAAAATTAAACTTGTCTAGCTGAGTTTTCCCAGATCCTGATAGGAGAACATTAACAGGCTTTTGAAGGAACAATAGAAGAATGGTAGCGTATTTACGGAAGGTGATTTTCCAGGATTTGTGCATAGCATTAACCTGGCCATGACATTGACATCCCAATTATTTCTTCATGTGTCATGCTTCTGGTCCCTTTTAGAGCAAACAGGCCTCAAAACATTTTGTTTCCAAGTTGATTCCAATAATCTTATACTTTCTAGATTTGTGCGCGTGTCCACACATTGTACGCATTAAACGTAAAAGAGATAATGATGAACTGATATAGGCGGATTTTTATTACCAAGACATGCTTTCTTATTATTGTTGCTAAATTCCTTTAGTTGGTTATATTAGCTCAGCTGTGGAGTAAATTGTGATTTCTTCTTTTAACCTCTAAGTTGCAATGTTCATGTCAGCAAAATTTTATCATGATGTTGAAACTAGTGCAGGAATTGTAAATTATAAATTTAAGGATTTCATTGCTGCTGTTGAAGACTTATCTGCATGTGTAAAAGTTGATAACTATAACAAATCTGCCTACACTTACTTGGTAAGTAGATAACAATATTATTTTGCAAATTTAGTTTCAAAGGCAGTGGCTGAAAAACTGTAGATACTAATTGCCGAAAATTTGGATTTTATAGGGGTTGGCCCTATCTTCACTTGGCGAATACAGAAGGGCGGAAGAGGCGCATATGAGAGCTATTCAAATAGATAGAAATTTTCTCGAAGCTTGGGGTCATCTAACACAGGTATCCAGGAACATAGGCTTAGCGCTCGTATCTAATATATAAATCTCACTAACCTGAAATGATTATTGTAGTTTGTCTTGGACAATTTTTTTACCATAAACTGGAAAAGAAAATTGTATTTTTTCAGTTTGTGAGTATATGTGGGACCCAAATGATGTGGATTCTTATGTTATTATTGGGTCAGAATGGAACCTTGTCATTAAACTATAGAAACTATAATATGAATCTGTAATGAAATATTTGTTAACTGTTATGTTGATGAAAGTCACTGCCACTTTGAGATATCTCTGAAGCAGAAATCGGAGATTCAAGTGAGATGGCAGGGTGGAAATAAGGGTGGCAATTTTTTTAGTCTTGACAGTCATTATCTTTGATCTCCATTTCTATATGGTTTCCATGATTTTTAGTAATGTATATGATTTGATTGCGGAGAAACCTCTGGATTTTCAGAGTTGGCAGTTATTTAAACAAGATTCTGTGTCATGTACTGATCTTTTGGCAGTTCTATCAAGACATGGCCAATTCAGAAAAAGCTATGGAATGCATCCGTGAGATTCTTCAAATTGATGGAAGGTATATCCTATGGATCTCAGTTGGGGTATATGCATATATCTAATGTGGTTTTCTTCCATGCGATCCCTTTATCAGAACATTGGGGAACAATTTATTGGATGGTTAAATAATTAAGATTACACATGTATATGATGGTATTTTTGGTTATCCAATATTCCCAGCAGTAGAATTTGTTTTATTTTCTTCATGCTTTCGAGATAGATTTGTCAAGTCTTTCAGCATTAACATGAAATAATGCTTTCACCTATGTCATTAGGTATGTCAAAGCATATCACATGCAGGGGCTACTACTTCATGGCATGGGAGACCACAGGTAAACTTTCTACTGCTTTTTTGCAAAATGGTGCTAGAAGTGCTAATATTGCTTTGGATTGCCCTGTAACATTGGGTATTAACATCATCCTTGTTAGTGGCTATCAGTAGTACCATCATATATATATACATATATATATATCAGTACTAGTAATGATGCTATTGGTTTGGTGATCTTTGATTGCTGTTCAGAGAGAAATTGGTATATATTGAGTTTGTGGGTAATAAAAATTGTTTCACCTGGTGATGTTTTACTTTACTTGTACATTTTGAGTTAAGGCCGTAGTCATTTTTGGTTGAATCTGTTAGAAATGAAATGACTGGAATACTGGTTATAATTGTGTAGTAATTATGGGTCCAAAAAGTATGTTGATATAAATGGTTTGACCATCTTTTGTTTAGAAATAGAGATAGAACAATTGAATGGACTAAATCTCCAATCATGTATGCTGCAATATCCTTGCTTTGTTTCATATGTAAGTTCATTCTATTATGGAATTCGATTATAGGCTTGCATCAAGTTTGCTTCAAACTGTTATAATTTATGGTTTAGTCATGGATGATTTTACCAGAGATTTCAAGCCTGAAGTCCATTGAGTTTTTTTCTTAATTGATAATGCACTTTAAGATGAGGAAATCTCGAGGTAAATAATTCCATTTACTGGATAATTTAAGAAACAGGATAGCTCAGAATATAACGAAATGGCTGAAAGTGATTCATGTCAAGAACTGGAGGTTACTGGAAATGGGACTCACTTAGTTGCTTGTTTGTCTATTTGTTGTGGGATATATTAAGTCATTGTCTACATCTTCTTTATAGTTACTTTTGGTCTTACAGCTAAATCCTTCTAACTGGGACCAAAGTAAAATTTCAACTTCTAAGTTTGTTTTCTAGTGCTAGAGTTTCTCTGCTAATTGCTCACCTACATTTTTTTGCTGATACAGGAATGCTATTAAGGAATTGTCGGCAGCACTGAGTATTGAGAGCTCAAATATTGAATGCCTCTATTTAAGAGGTTCATGTTATCACGCCATTGGAGAATATAAAGAAGCGGTAATGGGGCTTTTTTTGTAAAAGACTCCCAGTGCTATACTATCTTTAAGTTATCAATGCATTAGCTCAACAGAATGTCTGAAAAGACGCCAATTTTCTGATGCAGGTGAAAGATTATGATGCTGCTCTGGATCTTGAACTAGATTCGATGGAGAAGTTTGTTCTCCAGTGCTTAGCCTTCTTCCAGGTTTTTTATTTTATAATATCAAATAATTGTGGCATTTTTCACGGTTTTAAATGCTAGTCAAGTTCAATGAAGGAAACATTTTATGGATACATGAAAATTGCAAACATTGATTATCAGAAGACTGTTCTGGTTTTGTTTAATGATATTTTCCTAAAATCCTGACTAGGGATTGATGTTAAATGAGTATTGCCACATACAGCTTCTATATAACCAAGTTCATAAAAAGAACCAAATTCAGATTCTGGATATGAGTGATAAAAAATGAGGGATAACTCTTCAGGGGTTTAATTCAAATGGCAATGGAATTTGCAGACCAATGAAGAATCCCAAGCCAACAGATTTTTGTTCTAGAGCTTTCTAGGCCCTTTTTGTATAGGTTAGGCAAAGTCATTGACTCGCTTTTATAATTAAAAATAGATCTTATGGCCAAGCTTGGTCAGGTTATTTTCTTATGGCTAAAATTTAGGTTATACTTCTATTCTAGATGCATTACTGTTACATGCAGCCACTTCAAAATTACATATTTGTTCAATAATATAAGAAAATTAAGAAATAGATAATGATGTAAGTCGTTGCATTGGCTATTGAAGCATTCATTGCTATAGAGCCAAACTTTATTGAAGGATTCCTCCAGTTAAATTCTTTAGGATATTCCTGGCCTCGGAGAAGTGGCATACCTAAATGCAAAAGCAAAAAATTACAGAAGCAGAGCTCCCCTGCTATTGAACATACAGAGTACTCTTCATGTGGGTAGCTAATGCAGTGCTCTAATGAAAAGGAACAGATAGAACAGCTAAGTATTGGAATTCATTACGATAGAATATAATTCATTGGAATGTAACAGAATTGTGGTGTTACTCCGTTTGAGCATGACCTTATAAATGGATATAAATTGACAGTAATTCATAATTGCATCTAATCAAGGCATATTGTCTGTGTTTCATCCGTTTCAACTCCTCAATAATATTTTGTCGCAGAAAGAAATAGCATTGTACACAGCTTCAAAGTTCAACAGTGAATTCTGTTGGTTTGACCTTGATGGTGACATAGATCCCCTATTTAAGGTAAATGACTACATTGGTATATTCTTAACATCTATATGATTACCTTTAATGTTGCGCTGCCACTTGGTTTGCCTTGTATTACATAAGGATATATTGAATCAATAATTCCAATCAAGGTTTTGATTTTTCTTATTAATTGGTAAGAGTATTTAACAGATGTTGTGTAGTGCTTACCTGTAAGGACCCAAAGTAAAAGTTCATGTTAAAATTATATTTGTATGTGAAATACCACGGTCTCTAAATGCTCCAGGTTTTGTTTGGTGGACATGTTTATCATTTTTGGAAGCTTTTACCTCCCACCTTTTCCTATCGTGTCCTCTGGAACTATGAACTTTGACATAAAGAAAGCTTCCTCACTGAACCCCAAATAATCTCTCTCTCTCCCTCTCTCTCTCTCTCTCTCTCTCTCTCTCTCTGTGTTCTAGGCAGAAAATAGCAATTGTCTTGACTAGCCCAGTCTAGTTACAGATAGTTCTATGATCAGTCATCTTATATGGCAGAAATGCTTGGTGAGGAACTCCATACAATTAGTACATCCAATAGCCTGCAAATTGCATATTTATGATGTGCAATAATGAAGGCTTTTCTTCTAAGCTGAACTTCTGAAGATTACTAGACTGCAGCGGAGATCTATAGCTGACTTAGCTTGGTAGCTAATTAATTACCTGTGATGAGGAAAAGAAGAATGTAAAATGTTTTTCAAAATTGATCCATTCTGCATTGCACTTTCTTCATCCCATTTCTTCTTTCCAGGAATACTGGTGTAAGCGGTTGCATCCGAAGAATGTATGTGAGAAAGTGTACAGGCAGCCCCCTTTGCGTGATTCTTTAAGAAAGGGAAAGCTAAAGAAGCAAGAATTTGCACTCACAAAACAGAAGGCTATTCTTTTACAAGCGGCAGATTCTATTGGCAAGAAGATTCAGTATCGTTGCCCCGGTTTCTTGCCCAACAGGCGTCAGGTGATTGTTCATAACGATATGATAGTTCTTTTACATGGAATACATTAACATTAGCAACTATTTCTCATTTTTCTCTAACTTGATAATGATCTTTGCAGCATATTTAAGATCATTTATATTTTTTACTAATTGTAAACAAGAAGCCATACCTGATTGCTTGGAATGAAAATTGTTTTCATTCCTTCTGTAATAATTTATCTTTTGTTCAATGTTGTACTTCATACTTGAATTTGGCTAGTATTGTGTCTCTTGATGTATTTGTGATCTGCTTGTTCTTCTAAGTTATCTGGCACAATTCTTTTGGACCTAAGAAAGAACAAGGATTAAGAGATGGGAGAAAATTCGTATTTGTATTTTAAAAATACTGCCTCCGCCCCAAATATATAGTCTTGTTTCTTTATTGAGAAGTTTAATTTACATTACTTTACTAATCTAGCCCTATTTAATACTTAGTTATAACAATCAATTTTAAATTCTACTCATTAAATGAGAGTAAATTAGGAACATGGTTTACATAATTTACTTTTCCAATAAAATTCTTAATCTATGTGAAAAAGCAAACAAGACAATATAATTGAGACGGAAGGAGTATTTTACTGTGACTGAAAAGGAAAACCGTTGTCATAAAATTATTTGATGGCATTACTCTACTTGTGTTGGGAGTGCAGTTTCCTTTGGTATGTTTTATTATTTGACATCATCATGATATTTCACTGCATTTAGTGAAGGAACTGTATTACCATATCTAGAAATGGAAAGTACTAATTAACATTACCAGTTAACAAAACCGGAAATTTTCCTATCTCAAAATTAATTGAAGAAAGTAAATCAGACATAATTGAGTCCCCGTAAATTAGAGATCTAATTTCTTTTCCCAAAATAAGTGCCTCTTATTGGTAAGCCTTCAAACACAGCGTAGCATCTCCACCACTTTCCTACTATTAAACATAGTCGAAAGATGTTCTTTTAAGTAGTCAAATTTTATTCTGATATGATTCCCCTGTTTGTTATCCTGAATTACGGTACAAATGTGTTCAATACAAGATGTTATTAGTTGAGATGACATGAAAGTTCAAAAGGTTCTACAAGCCTTTGAATCTCTTTACCCAAAGCCTGAATCCCACCCACACAAAAAATAAAAACATTAAGGGGAAAAAATAAATTTTTGATTCACTACTACCTTCAGTTAGTGTAGTTATTATTATTATCTCTTGCTCTATATCTTATTCCTTTGACTGGGTTTGCACCTATTGTTTGCTTTTATAATGTTTTGTAAAATGCACCAGCATCGGATGGCGGGTCTAGCTGCTATTGAGATTGCACAGAAGGTCTCAAAGGTATGGCGTTCTCTACAAGCAGATTGGAAGCATTCAATTAAAGGCACTGGAAAATATCGTAAGAAGGCAAAAAGACGGGAAAAACTAAATCCTCCTAGCCAGAACAGAGGTGGTGCTGGTTGTACTACAACCAGTTCTTCTGTAGATCAGACTACTTCATATGGCTCAACAGAGGATAGATCATTTCGACGTCCTTCAATGTCATGGCATGATGTTTATTCATTGGCTGTCAAATGGAGACAGATTTCTGAACCATGTGACCCTGTTGTCTGGGTCAATAAGTTGAGGTATATAATCCCTTTTTAATTAATCCAAACTGCTGCCTGGAAGATTGCATGGCTGTTATAGAGGTGTTTGATTGAATTTATAATGAGGTAGAATGAGTGCTGAAGATATAATGGGTGTTTGAAATATATGGTTGTGATTGACTAGTTGTCAAATTAGTGGCAGGTGAAAGCACAATGAGAAGAGGATAATTAAAATCAAACTCCCACATTGTTCCTTATAATGCAGGAGATATTATCTCAGCAACCAGATTCCCGTTGGTTTATATTGTTTACATCATTGAGATCATGAAAAGGAATTAATATATTATTTCTTATAATGCAGAAGATAGAATCTCAACGGTTTATATTGTTTTAACATTGAATCAGTGGGAAATAAGTTATTTACTGCCGGAAAATAGATGAATTTATCTTTAGGATCAACAGATACTATGTCATACATATTCTTTTCGATGGTTTGATCACTTATTTTTTCTTCCACTTACGTTTGTTGAATTGTTTGGAAAATATGATTAGAAGAATTGAAAGATAAAAAATGCTGTAGACTATTTGCTTTATGTGTCAGTTTGAGGTAGTTTGTATATAGGGCTTAACTTAAATGTCAAACCACATTGTTAGAAAGTTACTAATTGTTAAAATTTGAAAACACAAGTTACTGATACAGTTCTAATTAAGGAAGATACTTGTGTGTATGCATGCATGAGACATAATATCGTTGCTTACACTTGTGGGCCTTATGTGATAGTGAGGAGTTTGATTCTGGATTTGGGTCGAATACTCCCCTTATTCTTGGGAACATCAAACCGCACTGTTAGAAAGTTACTAATTGTTAAAATTTGAAAACACAAGTTACTGATACAGTTCTAATCAAGGAAGATACTTATGTGTATGCATGCATGAGACATAATATCAATGCTCTTTTGGTTTTTGATACACTTGTGGGCCTTATGTGATAGTGAGGAGTTTGATTCTGGATTTGGGTCGAATACTCCCCTAATTCTTGGGCAAGCAAAAGTCGTTCGCTACTTTCCAAATTTTCCTAGGTAAAGGCAGAGTATTCTTTTCATAAAAATTTATGGTTGAAGAAAAGCGAAGCATATTCTTTAACCTTGGACCTGCGTAAATTACTTATTGTTTGTTTAATTGCAGAGCGTTACATGTGGCAAAGGCTGTCATTAAGGAGAATAAGTTTGTCCGTGATAAGAAGGATAACCTCATTTATTTGACTGATGATGGGAAATTGCAGGATGTGAGTAATATATATATATATATTTTTTTTTTTTTTGGGTGTAGTGTAAGTTGATCCCCGCGGCCCGGGTTTTTCTGATTCAATTTGAGAAATTGATATTGTCCGCACATTTAAAAATCTAAGAAACTGTGTTTCAAAAAAAAAAAAAAAAAAAGGAGTCTAAGTATCTGTTCTTCAAAGTTTACTGTTATAATTACCAAAAAGCCAACGGAAATGTACAGTCAACAACTGTTCAACTGTCAAAAGGTTTGGAGATTACCTAGTTCTTTTTCAGAAATATTTAATCTGCGGGCTGACATATGATGATTGTAGAGAAATGCTATGGAACCAGGCTGCAGGCCCAACAGCAGCAATAAGGGGTTTTTTGAGGAGGGTGGGGGTTGGGCCGAGAAGCAATGGTTTTTAGGGACCCACAATCTGGTTCCACAGATTCCATATCGGAACCAGACTTTGGTACCATAGTTTTTTCAGTTGAATGTAACCAACTTGATTTTGAATCTGAGCAGATAACGTTAAATAAAGCGAATATTTTATTATATATGAACGATGGAAAATTAAGTTTTTATCAAATTATAAAAAATTAAATGATCTTGGTATTTTGATTACATGTTGCAGATAATGAATGCAGAATCCTGCTCAGATCTTTACAGAGCTATTGGTCAGGATTTTTGGTTGGCTACTTCATGCAACAGTACAACAGTTGACGGGTATTTTTTTATTCTTTTGTGTTTCTTGTGTAGGAATTTCCATTTATTTTCTATACGTGGTATCTTATCATGGGGTGTTGTCGACGTGTGAGAACTTCTGTTTCAGGAAGCGTCTTGAAGGAACAAGGATCACCCTATTAAAATTGTAAGATGCACAATCTTCATTGGTAGCTTGATTTCGTTTATGCATTTGTTGATTGCTGGTTTTACATATTTTTCTTTCTTTGAGGGGTGAAAATGGATATGACTCTGCAATTAGAACGCCTTGTACGCCTTCTAGGTGGGAGGACTTTGAAGTGGAAATGACTTCGGCATGGGAGGTATGTCCTTTAGTGGAATTTGCACACTCTTAATTCTCTTGCTTTCTCCTACTTTTTTAAATTTGAATTGGGTCAAATCAATCACATCCACGCCTCGTTGACCCGCCTATACTATATGGATCTCTACCATTCAACTCCACTCATTCTCTCTCTTATTTCATATAAAAATGCATTTTTATATGAATGCAAACACATCTTGCATTTGTCTTATTTTCTCATGTCACCTGGTTATCGAGTGGAAAATTAATTTCTCCTTCTTTCTCACCGATAGTTGATCGGAGAGCTCGTGACATTCTGCTGGTTCTCAAGTAATATTTATTTTTATGTAAATGTTGAACTTTAATAATGAATTTGCAGGGACTATGTGATGCTTATTGTGGGGAAAATTATGGGTCCACAGATTTTGATGTTCTTGAGAATGTGAGAGAGTCAATTTTAAGGATGACATATTACTGGTACCAATATGATCTCCACTCGAATGCCAAAGATTTGGTCCTCATAGAGGATATATTTTCCCTTTTGTGAAAAAAAATTCCGTTTTGCAGGTATAATTTCATGCCATTAGCAAGAGGATCTGCTGCTGTGGGGTTTGTGGTATTACTGGGACTTTTGCTTGCCGCTAATATGGAGTTCGCTGGAAGCATCCCAGAAGGTGTGCAGGTGGATTGGGAAGCAATTCTAGAATCCAACCCCAATTCCTTTATATCTTCTGTTAAGAGTTGGCTGTATCCTACTCTCAAGATGAGTACCTCTTGGAAAGGGTACCCTGATGTTGCATCAACTCTCGGAACAACAGGATTGGTTGTTGCTGCTTTGAGCAACTACTCCGAATGAGTATACTTGGAGAGTTAACTAGTAAGTTTCTTGGATAACAGAATTTTTTAACCATCCCTTTTTAGCGATTGTACGTTGTAATTGATATGAACCTCCTTTAGCTATTATTTGTTCCATATTTGCAGTCCATGCCCTGAATTCAATTTTTTAACCAGTTGCTCTAGGTTTAATTTCTATTTTTATTTTTTCCTGTGGCAGCTCCTACTAATCTCTACTTCAAATCGTTTTGCAGATTCTCTAGCATCCTGGAGTGTCATAAAAAGAGGAAGTGAAACTGTGGCGGGAAGTGAAAACTTTTAGTAGTTTGTTCTATCAAATGAATCTGTATTGTGCCTTGCCCTTAGAGAGCTATGTATATCTATACATAGATTTGTTAGCGTGTTGATCTTTCGTTTTACTTGTTGCGTTCTGAGTGTGATGTACCATACCAACCATTTTTTTTCCTTGTAACTTTTTCAAAGCCATATATAGAATTTGAGTGAAAATTGACAGAATTAGGGAATTTACTTATATCCATGAAGAGATATCCTTGTGTTAGTTAGGCATACAACGGTGGTTCCTTAAAGGAGGTGACAACTTTCTGCCTTCCCAAAAGGGAGAAAATCAGTGCTATTCTGTAATTTAAAGTCAAAAGGGAAAATAAAAATTAAAAAAGAAGGGCTGTTAATGGGCAAATTGGAGGAGATGGACATCTTTAAAAGAAAAATAAATAAATCTATTTCCGTTGCTGTCACATTTTCTCCTGCCAAGTCCGGTAATTTAAAAGAATCAATTATCTATGTTACGGCTGACGATCGTTATCGTAAAAAAATTTACTTTGTCATGTCTCTGCATGTGAAAGTTGAGACGTATTTACGTTCATTTAAATGCAAAAGTGGCAGAGCGGGGTTGGTTTATTCATTTTTGAACTTTTGTCTTCAAAGTTAGTAAAGAATAACATATCTCTGTCACTTCTTTTTGGATATGCATGAAGAGAAGATAGTAAACGAAACCATAAAGATAACCTTTTCCTTTTTCTGCTTTTTGGTGACAAGAGTCCTGGCTTGGCTTACACTGCAAATAAATAGATACTTTTTCTTTTCTTTTCAGCTAAAGCATATAAGGTTTGGACTATGGTATCCACATGCGGGCCACTGTAATTTGTTCGTTTGATTATAAAAATTCACGTGAAAGTTCTACTGGGATCACTTCATTCAGAAGGCACTTAACATCACTTAATCATCTGTTTACCATTTATAGTTTGATTATTATCAAATTCATATATATAACCAAATTTCACAGTAAATAGACTTACTTCACATTTGAAATTGTACAAAAATGAAATTCACTCTTTCAAAGATGTCTGATATAAAATTTAATCATAAGCAAGAGAGAGGAAAAAAAATCATATGAGATGTTACGTCGGTGCTTAAATAAAAAAAGGAATTAGCAATCGTATTATTGCTAGTGATTTTCTCTATCTCGTGATTAGTCATTTAATTGGCTCTATTCTGTACCAACAAGCAAGCAAATCCCACTATATATGGATTAAGAAAATTAATTATTTAATTAATAATTGACATTATTATTTAAGTGTCCCTTGCAACTTATTATATTTATTATTTATTTATTATTCTTCAACAGTTAAAACGTCTTTATAATTTGGATTAATTAACATATTTAAATACTGAGCGCATTAGGTAAGTCCCACATGGAAACCAAGCATGGCCAGTATAAAATGGCAACTCCATTAATAATTTAGAGGATTAATTTCACAAATCATTCACAACCTTTGAGTTAAGTATTGGCAGGGTCTCCAACCTTTTTTTCCCGACCTTCGGGGTCTCCAACCTTTCATAAATTTATAGAAAAATCCTTTATGATGATTTTCCCTCAGTATTACAATTAAATTTTCAACAAAATAACTGTTATACTTCTTAACTTTTTAATTATAAAAAAGTTCAAAAATAATTATAAAAATAAAAAAAAACCCAACCCAACCCCCACCAACCCCTCCCTCCCCTAGGTGGCAGTCGGAGGCCAAAATTGTTTTTGGTGCACGGTGCCCCTCCATTTGCTGCCATTCACCCCCATTTATTTTGCCGCAAGAACATTTGTTTTTCCTAAAAAAAGTTGGGATGGACCCCCCCCCCCAATTTGTTGCCACCATTTCCGATAGCAAATAGGGAGATTCACCGCATCCCTTTTCAGCACAAGTGGGGAGCCTTCCCCTCATTTTGTGCATAAATAGGAGGGGCTCTCCCCCGTACTGCCAGAAATTACAGTAGATTGCTTCTATTTCTGAGTATGTCGTTTCGACGGCGAAAATTAAAAAAGTTAAGGGGTATAACGTTATTTTGTTGAAAAGTTAAGAGAAAAGTGAAGAAAATTGTCAAAAAGGACATTTCCTGTGAATTTATGAAATGTTGGAGATCCAGGAGGTTGAAAAAACAGGTTGGGGACCTAGCCGATACTTAACTCAAAGATTGAGGATGATTTGTGAAATTAACCCTAATTCAAGATTTATGTCACTTATTTATTCCCTCTCATAATTTATTGCCTGTTTTTTTAATTTAGTTGTTGAGGTTTTTAATAATTCTACTGTTGTATTTAATGCAGTATATATCCTGCTTATGTCTACCTAATTGGAATATTTTGCAGTTAGCAAATTCATTCATTTGAAAACCACGATGTATCTGGAACTTATATAAATAAATAAATGACACAATCAAACATTCAAGATAACAAAAATTAAAAAGATGTAAATATCAAAATATTAATAGAAGATAGTCGTTGAGAAGTGGCGGAGCTAAGAGCAAAATTTAGTGGGATTCAGTAGCAAATCTTTAACTAGTAAAGTGTGACTGATTTTATTTTGTTTATTTTATTTTTTCCTTCATAAAACAAAATATTATAAAAACAAAAGATTAATACTACTTTCTTATATATAATGTACTATCATTAGTTTTGCTAGATATATTTATCTTTATGTAAGCATATAATTTCATACAATAACCTTAAATAATAAATTTTGATAATAGCATTGATAACTTTATAATGTTTTCATTGTTTGAATTTCTAACACAACACTAAATTTTAATTTATCTATTTAACTATTTAAACTCATATTTTGTTTCATATTATTATTACAAAATCAATTAAAGAAAAAAATTAAAAATAATTGAAATTTCAAAAAAGAAAAAAAAAAAGAAAAAGGAAGAGCAAACTTCACTGAGAGCCACTGCCCCACAAGCCCCCAAGTGGTTCCGCCACTGATAAGAAGGTAAAAGGGGACAATAGCATGAACTCTCTTTTAGGAGGTTTGATCTATTACTATCATTCTCTTAATCTCGTCTTAATTTTGGTTTTTTATATTTCTTACATTTTATCAATAGATAAAGACATTGTAACAGCCAAATTATAATAATATATATGTATATCATGGATAGGCAACGACTCTATTTTCGATAAGATTATTTTTTGCTCAGAAAAGTTACATGCTAGAGTCAAGTAAACATGTCATGTCACATATTTCTAGCTTATTTGAAAAAAAATTTCTTCTATACATGAATAAAATAGTAACTTTAAGGTTCTTTGAGCACGTCAATTTTTATAAACAATTACAGCATTTGGCTGTAATGGTCCGTAACTTCCATTACGCGCAAATTTTGTGAAATCAAAATAATTTGTAGTCTGAAAACCCATTTCAACCGCTATTTGCACTTATAAAAATAATAATAAATAACAAAATATACATATATATATATATGTGTGTGTGTATCAGAGACGGCAGGTACAGCTTAAGCCAACGGCTATGTGGTGGGGCAGCTGCTTTAACGGTAGTATGATTGCACTCGACTCCACAAATATCGCCGTTAATTACACGTGTATTTGTCCGTTTGGTTATTCTGAGGGTCCCACGCGCCATTTCCAGCTGTAAGAGACGAAAAAGACACCTCCCATAATGACAACCAACTAATGATTTTTATGTATGCTCTTGTTGTCATTGGATGTCACAACTTTACTTGCCGTAGGCTTTACTAAAATTTGAGCTATAAAAATTACTCTCAAAATTTGAGCTGTAAATAACTTCCAAGAGGTAATTAGTGTTCTCCTATAGTCCTTTTCCTCTGTACTCCTTGAACTCCAAATAATATGGTTGACTTTCAAACTTGTTATGTGCCAATTAATTTTATCATTCACGTATTTGTAATAGTATACCTAACATCAATCTATGTAAATTGATTGCGAGTATTTGTTCTCTAGCAATTAAATCAACTTGATTTAACGAAATTTGATTGTTAAGGGAGACGTAAAAGAAGATAAATATTAGAATAAAATAATTTTTAATTGCAACTTTCTCTAAAAAATTGGTGAGACAACGTCATGGATGCTTAACAAATGGTATCAACGTTATGTCTTTCATATAAATCATTAGTCATATAAGTTTATCATTTGTTATATACTTGCCATTCAAATCTTGCTAAAAGCATAAAGCCACGTTTGATTAGATAATCTCAACAATTGCCACAATAAGTTGCTCAGATGCCAAATCAAACACGTTGCACCTTGTCCATGATATATGATCCATAACCGTCACTTATGTTCCTAGGGAATTACAACAAACACTTTCTTTGCATCATTCTACATTACACATTTCCTAGTTTGAACTATTACTTACGAAAGCAAGTATCGTCAAAATACACACATTTGATCTCCATGTGGCCTGAAGCTCACCTGTATGAATGAGATATATATATAATGTAAACGAGTTAATCAATGTGACTGTTTTAAATGTAATAATTTCTCAAAATGCTATGTGAAAATAAATGTTGAATACCTAGATCAAGATGCTAATGCTATTAATAATAATAATTATTATTATTACATAATATACACTCAAAATAGGAAACAGACAGGTATTCTTAGGTTGACGCGTAATTTAGACACCATAATGCTGCGAACCCAAACGGGTCACATGGAGAATGGGTCCTATCCAGTCTGTTTAATCGCCTTCTTCTATTCTTGTTGATGGGCGCACTCCAGAGGAAACCTTCTTTAAACTTTCATATTATTATATTCATAATACAAAAAAAATTTTAAGCTATTTATGTGACGCTTCCTTTCACTCTTTTCTTCACATATTGCTCTTAATTCTCTGCTAATTCTCTCAGTTTCTCTTTCTACTGAAGTTATGGAGTTTAAGGTGGGATTTGTAGTTGCATTGATCTGCATTGTGGTGGCCAGTGTAGGTGGCCAGACTCCGGCTGCTGCGCCGGCTAAGGCTCCTGCTGCGGCCAAGGTTTCTACCCCACCTGCTGTTGCACCTACCAAGCCTAAATCTCCAGCTCCCGCAGCGGCTCCTACTACTTCAACTCCACCGGCTTCAGCTCCTGTAAGTTCCCCACCGACTGTTTCCACTCCAGCTCCTGTAAGTTCACCAAAAGCTTCTACTCCAGCTCCAGTAAGTGCTCCACCGACTCCGGCTCCAGTGAGCTCCCCTCCAGCTCCAGTGCCAGTGAGCTCACCACCGAAGGCTGCTCCAGTCCAATCTCCCACATCTCTGGCTCCAGAGGTGGCTACACCACCGACCGAGTCTTCTCCCCCAGCTCCGGCTTCTGCACCACCGAGCGAGACACC
>CAVNYN010288400.1:0-34069 GCA_963692815.1 Nyctanthes arbor-tristis | reverse complement strand
GACCTTAATTTTTGATGACTAAAATTCTGATGTATCATATCTGCTACTTAAAAATGCCAACAGATTATATTCTTCTTGTATATGCTTATTCAGCAATACGACTAAAAAATCAAAGGCAAGTTATTGCATAATCTGGATAAGATAATCATCCGGAATGTTCTCAGGTTATAGATGATAACTTGTTAAGTACAGACGAACGATACTTTGATGAAAAGCTGACCTTCATATTATTACATGCCAGTGGCTAAGAAATGTACTTCGGAATCTGCCCAACGGAGGCCTAACATGAAAGTCCATTTTAGGATTTTTACTTGAGTCCAGAAAGTGTAAGTTCAAGTCCATTTGGATTCTGCGTTTCATATCGAATAATGATGCTCATTATGGTCTGCCTTACAGGCATCCAAATGGGAAAATTCTTCAGTTTATTTGCTGTTTATTTGGATGCAATATCAATAACTGATCATTTTGTTGGTAAGAAGTTGCTGATAACCAAATGAAAAGATACACTTCTCTTCGATCGCAGCTCTTATTTCTGAGTGTATACATATGTTTTCCTTGAAAGCAAGTTGAAGTGACTCTCATTCCAATTGGTAACCAATCAGCAATATCTTTCATAATTAATCAACCATGAAAGCAAGGCGGGGTAAAGCCTCTATAAATCGAATCCAACCATAATAAGATTTGAATAGAAGGAAATAGTTTGTCAAGATTGAATTTTGTGGGGACGAAGACTAAAGAACAGCAATGTATTCCTCCCTTGTGGCCAGTGAACCAAAATTTCCACCTGGTCCCTTTTAATACAACTTGGGCAAAATGGATAAAATAAAATGGACCGGATGAAGGAGAATCAAATTTTGTTTGCACTGATATTCTTGCTGCAAGATGGTTAAAACTATATAACTTGGTTACATAATTAAAGTCGTTCAATTTCAACTCGCTTACTTTTGGTACAAAATACAGAAGATGAACTATTAACCTAGGTCCCCAAATATCTTAAATAATCAGCATCGCATTCATTTCCTTGCTCAATATCAGTAGTAAATGATGGTCTTTTTAATCTTCTTCAGCGAAGCTACAATGCCAGTCATGCTCGGCCTTTTTTAAGGAGACTCTGCCGAGTAATTCACAGCAATATCCAAAATGGATGAGATAGTGTTTACCCTTATCATTGTTCTATAATGGTTTTAATCAGTATATGAACAATATACGTATTTTTCAATGTGCCGTCCAAAGTCATCTGGACAAGTCAAAAACTGGTCTACCATATGATTTGCCAAGGGCTTCTAGAACTAGTGCAGGCACACTTGATCATATTACAATCAGGTTTCATCTTCAGCCTCATTTTTTAAAAATCAAGGGAGATTTTTTATTTTGTATTTTTATTATTTTTAATCACCGAAAGTAAAGAAACACCTCCACTACTCACATTAAAAAAAAAGGGAAAATAAAAGAAAAAGAGAAGTCAAATGTGGTTCGAATTATGATACAATTACGTTTCAAGCGAGAGGTCATGAATTCGAACCACAACTATCCCCTAATTTTCCTCCCTTCCACTATGTGGCCTTTGTGTCAAAGAAAAAAGGGATCAAATGTTCTGTTCCTGCATCCTTAGGTATTTTATAATCTAGTTCTAAGTTGGAATATTGCGTCCAATTTGGTGCTTCCGAGAGAAAATGACAATAAAACGACACGCCCGCTATGCAAAAGCCACGCGAGTGCTTCATATTTCAGCACTATAATTTGTAGAGAAATGGTACCAAAATTTAAATAAAAATGACACATGATAAAAATTTAAACAAAACTAACACATAATATGATCTTATTTATCAATACAGTACATCACTTTTACACCAATAGTAATCACATGAGTCACGTTTTTCTTTTGTTACACTTTTTGTCTCTTTGTCCAAATAAAATTATTCTTATTTGTATCGTTGCATTACTCATGCTTAACACTAATTTAGGTAACAACATATGTCATATTCTGATGAGTTAAATGAAATGGTTTGATTAAATGGTTTGATGTGTTACCCACTTAATTCAACTTATATGGTAAGTTTAATACCAAATTTAGATGGCTCTGAGCACACAGAACTACTTTTTAACAATAATTTCATACAAAATAAAAATCTCCGGAACGTTAAAAATCTAATTGACCCCATCATTTACTTAAGTCAGCCAGTCAATAATTACCAGCTAAGTCCAGGATAGAGTACCAGGGCTCACATCATAGATTGGGTTGAATTCAAGACTAGAAAATACATGTAACCCTAATAGTTTATACAAAATGTTTCGATGGTATTCTAATTCTTGGTGATTAAAATTCTGATGCATCATATCTGCTACTTCCAATGCCAACAAAAGCTTCTGATTAAAATGCTGATGCATCATCTATGTCACTTCGAACAACAAATGTTCATGGACTTCAGGGTGCCTTCCACTGGAAGTATCATTGCCAGCTTGTGAGCAAATGGGCACCACCCCGTTCTACAATACTAATGTAAGCAATCTAGATTCCCGAAACAAAAATACTTTTCAGGCTTTGTCTCCACTACTGTCAATGACAACAGGAGATTTTTTCGTTTTTGACTTCTTGGCAGCTCTGGCAGCAGTATCATCACTAGTTTGGTTTGTAGATTCATAGTGTCAATTTCGTCAAGAATTTTCTTCCCATATTTATCTGCCTTCAACTTTACAATGATCTTCTCCAACTGCACGTAAAAGGAGAAACGCATTTTTAGGGTCATATGTTATGTGAACAACAGGCACCTAGGGAAGCGTGCTTCTCAGTGAACCGCCAGCAACGTCATCAGGACGGTACTAAAAACCAATGGCACATCTGGTGCATTGCAATGGTATTGTACTCGGAAAAATCAAGTAAGAAGCTCAAATTTCATACATTTTTACCATATAGTATTTGTTAGCACCACGTACCAACCAAGCATGTCACATGAGAATTCTTTAAGAGTTCAGACACCTTAACAAACCCATAAATCCCTGTTTGATCCTCTTTATCAAAATACACTATAATCCCACCTAATATTGATTTGAATTCTGATTTGACAACTACTCATTTATAACCACAAAATTTCTAACTTCTATTAAATCTAAGCCACTCATTTCACCTCTTTATAACTTCTCTTTATAAATCAACTACCATAAATTGAATCAAACACGGGCTAAGCCTTGTGCATATGACAAGAGCGGCAGCATGGTAACCAATGGGAATGTAGATGATCTATAAACCAGTTTTTGAAGTCCGGAAACATAAATTGCAGTATCCATGGGTGAAGCATTTTGAGGCAGGATTAAGAACTTAGAAGGAATGACACTGACAAGAAACAAAAAGAAGCGATCAAGATATTGGAGATCGCACCTGGTCCATTGATCTCGGTTTCTCAGCGCTCAACATGCTAATTTGTTGAGTAGATAATACTGAGTGAGGAAATATTCCCCCATCAAGAGAAGCAAGTTCCTTTCGCAGATCATCAAGCTTAGATGTTAGTCCACAAGATCTGCTACGCTTGCTCCATTTCGTGCTCGTTGAGCTAATTCTCTCTCTGCTATAAACCTCAAGCTTGACAATTTTCTTTCCTGCAAGTGACATTAAGTAGCAACTATAGTACCAATTGAATCAACAAGAATTTTTTCTTTCATCAGCTGGTCTGTGAACAGTAAGAAAATGCATGCCTTCCATTCTCCATCTATGTTTATTCAGCAATATGACCAAAATATGTATATATATACGTGTGTGTGTGTGTGTGTATATGTATATGTGTGTGTGTGTATCAAAAATAAATGACTGCACAATCTGGAAAAAAATCACCATCTGAAATTCTGGGTAATAATTTGATTTCCAAACCATAGCATCCTTACCATGTAATACTTGATTTGCTAAAGGTCCTATGGTAACATAAGCATTTGTGGAATAAGCTGTATGCTGGAATTCCTCTTTCTGTAAGAGGAAGTGCCAAAAATAAAAATCAAAATGGATGACAAGAGTTGAATCCAAATTGTACAAGGCTATGAATGGTAGGTGCAGCAATAGAGATTTCTTACTGACTGCCTGATAATTTAACAGCCACGAATTTTCTAGTCCGTTTATGATAAAATTTTACTTTTTGCTTCACTACTGGTCTATTAGTTATAGACAGAATAATAATCCCACGGGTCTAGAAAATTCAGTTGGCTATTAATTTGCTCACTTAATCCCCCCTCCATCTCATTTACAGTCAATTGTTATACAGGATAACCCAAATCGCTTAATCATTGGCATCATAAAACAGGAAGATATAAAACATAATTTATTAATCAAGAGTTGAAGAATACTGTTATTTTTCAAGTCGACAAGGAAAAAGAAAGGAGAAAGGAACGAGAAAATCCAAACTTCCCAACACATGATCCACTATAAGCTGAATAACAAGTCGTTCTAATTCCTCCTTTTTTAGGTCAGGGCCTGTGTAAATATCATGAATTCATTATACAAGTTGATAACAGCAAATCAAGTTTTTTGTATATCACTGAAAAACAAGTTGTTCCACTTCCTCATTAAAATCCTGATACTTATTCATGTAGGTAGGGTACTTTCAAGAAGTATATACCTGTAGATCAAGTTTTTAAGAAGTCTAGAAATATGTCCTTTTCTGTAACCCACGAAATCAGTGAATACTTGTTTGTTCAACAAGATATATATATATATATATATTTTTTTTTTTTTTTAATTGCATTTCTTTTTAAGATATTTTAATGTAGGCCTATAAAGCACTGATCAGCCTCCATGGAAGTTCTCCATTGGTTTTCTGATTAAAAACCTAGTCCATAACATGTGTAAAAAGTACATATGTTCTTCTTGGTTACACCTTCATCAACTTGGGCTTTTAATATCTCATCATCTCTATGACTAATCGTTTTATTAACAATGATGGCTAAAAAGTAGAAACTTCTCAAGACATTGCACACAGGAAAAGATATATTACTAAATAAGCTGTATGTGAATGATAGCCAATCCAGAAATTGACTAATCTAGTCAGGGAAAAGTATACTGTGCCGCTGACACCTAGCTTACAAACATTTATTCTGAATAAACATTCTTTTAAGTAATAACCATGGTTTATAAAACATAAAGAACTATGCACTGGGAATTTAATCTATAAAAATTAATATGATGGAGAACTTACTAAGATTCTTGTTCTTGATCTTCATCTTGTCAACCAATTGCAACATTGTCAACCTCTGGTCGTTCTTTTCCACATCTTGCAACATAGATACCATAGATTTTGCATGACCTGCAAATCATAACCGCATTAAGAAACGCATGCTTAACCAGGAGACACAGACTTTTCCACCATTCATAGATAAATAGATGAAAATATTGATTAGCAGGAAAAGGAAACTTTGATTAGTAAAAGAGACAAACTTACCAGAAACATCCAATTCCCTGACCTCACTAGATAACGCACAGTTATCACACATCCCTGAGAAGAAACAATCACTGACGCTGAGCATGCATTACAATCAATCATTAGAAAAATAGGGACATAATGATTAATGGTGGTAGCCAGAAACAAATTGTACCGTTGCATTCTTGTAAAGGCTCAGTAAAATGTTTGAAGAAAGCAGCTCGACGGCATTGTGTTTTAGACTATGTAGAAGAAATAAAAGCTGAATCAAGAACTAAGGGGAAAGGACCACAGCAAATTCAGTATATTGCCAAATAGATGGAAGTATAATGATCATGATTAAATTTGGGGTCAACCACATCTACAGAGAAGGGAGTATGGTAGCAGACTTCCTAGCAAACAAAGGGTTACGAATGGAGCTATGCACGGACACCACAGGTTTTGTTGTGAATGAAAATGTGGGCCTTCCTTAAGTTGATACAACTATTCTTAAAACTCCTACAAAAAGGCCGTCCAATAGATGTCCTTCATATAATAAGCTGCTCATCTAGGCTAGGCTGTACACACAAACACACACACACATAAATGAAAAGGTTGAACCAATAATTAACTTGACATATTGTAGAAATAGATACACAGGACACTTCTTTAATATTACTTCTTCTGCTAATACTATTATCTTGGTCAATGGACTTTTTGGAGGTCAATCCCCTGAAGTTGCTTAATATATTTGCATTAAATTATAGCAAGTCAGAAACAGACGCAGTTCGTAAAGATAGATACAGAGGATTAAGGGAACATATCTCACAAAAATGCTTTTCCAGTTAGAATTTCCAAGGATTGCATAAACCAAAAAAATGACCGGGCAACAATAAGATATTAATTTATTCTAATGCACAATTAACAACAAAAACCAAACCAGACAATATCGCACTATGTCATAGAGATTCTGCAATCCAGAATTTTCGTAGAAGACCATTGAGCTCTACAGATAAAGTATTATTACCAAGATTATTAACACTTCTAATAATTGCAAAATTCAGAAATTGATCAACGAAACATTACCTGCCTAGGAACATCTGCAGGTCTAAAGTATAGCAAGCATTCTGAGGGGAGTCCGTCTCTTCCAGCTCTACCACTCTCCTGCAATGAGAGACGTTACAGAAAGAAAGAAAATGTAGTTTGAAAAAAAAAAAAAAAAAATTCCCTTTTTCCCAGGACATGAACCTGGTAATATGTTTCCATTGACTTGCTTAAGCTGTGATGGATGACAAACCTGACTACAAGCGAGCACCATTATTAGGCAGTCAAGGAAAGAAAGGTTTATCATGCATAAGACAAAAACATAAAGATGTACAGTCATATGTAGAGAGACAAAAGAAAAAAGGAAACAACAGAAAACAAACATGGGAAAGAATTCTCGGCATTGGTTATATCAAACAGGCTCCCAATAACAACAAAATAAGCCTATTCTAACAAATTTGGGGTTCGCTACAAGATAACTTCAAATTATTTTGTTCAGAAGTCATATATTTTACAAACACGTCATACATTGTTTACTTTTGGCTCCAAAACAGAATGTCCAGAGAAAAAACTAGAACTGTTAATAATTTGCAGAAGGAAACTCCACTGCAGCATCCATATATCATTTCAGGGGGAAAACACACATTGATATTCAACTTTTAAGAAGGAAATGCGCAGGCTTAAGGAGAATGTCAAGACATCAAGAAGCAAAACAAAGCAAACAACAATCACTTACCATCTGGTTTGTTGATTCCCATGCCAAAGGCAACCTGCATTGCAATGAAACCACTAGAAAATTTTGCCATCACAACACTAAAGTAATAGAATTTTACTTCACCTACCGTGCCTATAATGACTTGTAACTTGCCCTTGCTCCACCTATGACATCAAAGACACCCAACAGATGTCAAACATATAATGCATGTAAAGATTGCCTTCAGAAAGAATGAAAATCAGCAACTCCAAATCAAGATCAATAAGTTTGTAGGATGGATGAGCTCCACATTGCAATGACAATGATAGAAAGATCACTGTAATATTTGAAACCACATAAGTATTCTATATTATGTTTATGTTCATTATCTAACATCTCACTGTACAATCTGAATTCAATTGTATAGGAATGATGATCTCCAATACTATCTGAACTCATTAAAAGCTTGGCCGGGAGAGATTTTTAACAAACCATATCTTCCCAAACTGATCTTCAACCACACTATTAAAAAGGAAAAACAAATCACGTAACTCAGTAACTTCTTTATTCAAACCACACATTCTTTAAAAAACTCATTTTACCAGCAAAAATATCTCTCAAACTCTGAAGTTCCCCTTACTAACACTTGGACATGTCGGATCCATATGAAACACTAAATACTCATCAAACTGTTTAAAGTTGAGTATGCTTTCTTTATACAACCCACCCCACCCCACCACACCCCCACCCAAAAAAAAGAAAAAAAAAAAAAAGAAAAACAGTGTCCATGTTTAGAAACCCTGCAAATTTCTTAATTCAAGAAGATGAAATAGGTAAAGTGCATATAGATAACCTATTATTCTTTATAACTTCAATGACAACAGAATGGATCTTCCACAATCGGCAGAAAGGCAGACATGATAATGTCATAAAAGTTATTTGATGATTTTAGTGTACCGTAGATGAACTTTCCCACGAGCATCAACATCCATATCCGCATGATAATAATCAGCCGAAATACCCCGGTCACGTAGTTCTTTTGCAACCCATATGCATTGATGAAGAAGAAAAATGTTATAGCTTCTTGGATACAGATTAAAAAGAAACTTCTATCTGAAGAAGCAAACGATCCATGATCAAGAAAAGCATAATAAAATTTCAGTGAATGGAAGCCAATTACACTGGATGGCTATGCATTAACTTCTTGTCAGGAAACAATGATAATAAAGGGAGGGAGGGAGAGTCAGTATATTGAAACAATACAGAAGGAATATTACATACTTGTTCACATTCCTTTCTGGAGAAGCAATATACTATCCCAGATTCATTATTTGGATACGAAGTTTGTATATATTCAGCTATTTCGTCAATCACTAATTTCCTCCACAGACGATTTCTCTCGTACCTGCAAAGTATATTACATAATTCTGACTAATATAATGTGCAGCATAAGTTATTAATCTATTTAAAATTGAACAGGAAAGAAAGGAGAAATTCATAATAACTACATACCGTATAAAAGAGATTGGGCCTGTTCACAGTGCTAACAAATTTAACGCATTTGGGAATATGTAGCATTTCCATCAGATCGTCTTGTACTTTCTTCGTAGTAGTAGCCTGGAAACAAGGAACATATCAAAAGTTCAAATAGCAAATCAGAACAATTCCAGTGGTACAGACTAATATTAAAAAGACATAACTGATAACATTACATGCGGTTAAAGCAATCACAGGAACATCAGGAAACTGAGTCTTTAATATACCGAGATTCTTGTAGTCTGGCCGAAAATCATGACCCCACTGACTACAGCAATGTGCCTCCTGTTAGGGATTTGAAAAATATAACCAAATGAATGAGTCATTTTCGGCATTATGTAGCTATTGTAAATAATATACTTCAACTCTAGATTGACACCAATACCTTGGGAATTTAACTGCCCTTTCCACTAAAATCAAAATTTTATTCAAATCATGCATATATCTCTGATTGACAGGTAAAGAACAAACAGAACAACAGAGTGTCTGATTCATACATTTACATCTTCTTATAAAAAACATAATCTATTAATCATACAATAAATATTCATTCATCTAGAGAGCAACAAAACCTCTGAAATATAAGAGTCTGAATATAAGGAACATATCATCTTCTTCCAGACAAATAGAGAAAAAGGAAGTATAACTCCCATGAGCTTTCCATGTGACATCCCTCAACTTTCGTGAGGCTTAAATGCATCAGTGCATGCGAACACTTACATCAATAGAAATTAGAGACAGGCGACCAGCATGATGACATTTTTCAAGGTTTGACATAAATCTCTTGCTTTTTGATATCTTTTCTGGTGTGACATACAATATTTTGAGTTCCCCTTCACCCTTTTCCAGAGCTTTGTAAATGAACTTCTCATCTTCCTTGCTTGTTGCTGATGTCAACATGAATGTAGGGATGCCTAGAGCAGTCAAACTCATTACCTGGCAATGACCAGAATCAGAATCTTTCACTTTTGCTAAAAAAAAAAAATGGTGTAAAAAATATAGGCCAACCACCAACCTGGTCTTGAATTAGAGAAAGCAAAGGACTGACAACGAGAGCCACTCCATTGTGAAGGACTGCTGGGAGTTGGTAGCAGAGCCTCTTGCCTCCACCAGCAGGCATTATTACCAATACATCTCTTCCACTCATGATTGCATTTATAATCTGTTAACAAACATATATTAGTGAACTTGATCATCTAAACTAAAGAACAAACTTTGACAAAATCAGCAGCACATGATACACGCATCTCTCCAATTTGCACATACCAAATCAATTCTACCTTAAACATAAAGGTTTTTCACCTTTGGGTACCAGCGAGTTAATAATTGAATCAGCTCAGCCTGCTGAAACTGTTAAACCTAATAATTTTTTCTTTTGATGTTATCCTCAGTGACTATCTTTGTAGAGGTTGGAGAGAGATTAGTGTGTTAATTTATCTTTATTAATGCCTTGAGATTACCATCATTGATTCTTGAATTTTAGAAGTCCTTGCCTCCCAGGAAAGGGGCACTTGAAGACGTGCCAAAAAATTACCATCAGGAAGTGAATCTGTCTTTCTTTTGCCTGAATAGGGTTAATTTTATATTTTTACAGATTATACTTGGGGTTAATTACATCAATCAGATTAGGAAAATGAATATCCATGTCATCGCAGCAAACTAGCTGTTAAAATTCCACAATAATCGATAAGGGATAAGAAATAACATTATAGCCAGACATCAAGCTCTTGTAGCAATGTAACTAGAGATCTCTGTGAGATGGTTCCTAGAAAATATTTAGCATGAGCATCTTCAAATATTTCATTCACTCCTTCGTGATATTGGTCTTTCAATCTAAAGTTTATAAGAAAAGGTAGCATATAAACTGAAATGCCAACCAAAGACAGCAACCTCCCGAGAAGCATAGTGAAAGGTAATTAATCAACTGGAATACCAGGCAAAGAATGTTTTATCACAAGCAAAAGCATGTTTGGGCTAAGCATAAAAAGTTCATTTGTAAGTAAATCAGTGCATGCAGAAATTTCTTCGCATGAAAGATGAGAAATGTACTAATATTGCATTGTAACTTGAAAAGAGACCAAATGTCTCCTAAAACGTTAGTTATAATAAAATGTTTGGGCAAAGAAAATTGCTTTAAGGTAAAGCATGTTTTTCAAGAGTAACCAAACACACTACAAGCCTGCACCCAGAAAGGTCTATACAGGTGAACTCGGAATTACAATGTAACAAGATGTCAAATATAGCACCTAACCTCACGCTGATTTACTCGATACCCAGATATTCCAAAAAATTAAACCTAATATCATCAGCTCGGGAGTCCCACTCAAACGGCCCAGACCAGTTCTTTACGGAAACAGAAGTTTCAGCATCAACACTGCTTCTTGATGGTTCAAAATTTTCTAGCAGAGCTTTAAGCTCAGAATGTCTCTCGTACAGCTCTTCTTGCTGATCGAGCAATGCCTTTATTTTATCTGAACAATGAAATAAACGGATTAACTGGGAATTGCCCCGTAACACAAAAAATTAAAAATTAAAAAATATATGGATCATAAAACAGATACCTTGAACATCTTGTAGCTTGATTTCGACGTCGAGAAGCTCCTCCGCAATTTCTTCTTTACTTCCCATATTAACTACTACTTTTTTTTCGGATTTTTTTCTCTGCTTGAAATGTCCTTAGGAAAATTAATACTTTTCCATGAACGATAAAACTCTATTTCTTGGCATTATGAATTCATCCTGCGAAATGCGAATGATTCGAAAATGGAGGGTTTTTGGACAGGGAAGCTGATCGCGGGCACGTTACGTCGTGGCCCAATTATGGGATAGAACGGGCTGACCCGTCGTTTGGGTTCATATCAGGCCCTCCATTTTGGGGTTTTTTAGTTGTAAAGGATAAATTGCACATCTACATGGTGTTTGGCAACTCCCTTAGAATTATAATCCGCTATATAATATTTTTCTTTAGTTTTATTTTTTTTAAAAAGTCAAAAAGTAAAAGTTATGTGGTAATTTTTTACTTTTTATAAAAAACAACCAATAAAATGATGTCACGTAATAAATTATAATCCAAGGAGTTGTCCGTTATTTGAATAATTGGAAATTTTTATACGTATGAAATGTTTCCGTCTAAAAAGGGTGATTAAATTGACGCCACACTTTTTTATATTCATAGTACATTTGATTTGTTCTATATGCTACCAACAATATTAGTTTTTTTTATAATATCAATGATGTTATTAGTCATTACATTTATTTTTCTAAATTTTTCTCCCCATGTTTTTGTCATCAACCTTCATTTATTAGCATTTCTTGTATCCAAACAATTTTTCTTCAAAAAATTCGAAGTCGTTTAACTATTTTAAATAATTGAAAATGAAAAAATGGTTAAATATAATTATCTAATTTCCCCATTTTCAAAAATCTATATATATATATATATAATATGTCATTTTAAAAATTATATTGTATTTGGATACTGCCGTCTCTCTCCTGAATTGCTAAACTGGAGGCTCCTCCCACGAATCTTCATTCTCAGCCCTTCAATAATAATTGTGAATCCATGCATACCGAAATTATACTCTGTAATTGATCTAAATGCCCAAATTGAACCATGGATAAAAAAATTGATTTTTAAATGGGAACCGCAATTGTAAGTAATATATAATATAAGTGATAAATTTAATATTACTTAATTATATACAATAGGTAAGTAATATGAAATTACTAAAAAAAATTTATATATTTCGTGCCTAAATGTTACGATGAAAATTGTCGTATTGTGTTGCGGTGCAACTATTTTTATTCCTTAGTCGACATCCAAATTTGTCGTCAAATATTCTCTAATTTAGATTTTATCCCCAAATTTCTTCAATTTCGTGAATTAGCTGAAGTCTTCCTATTTTTTGTTTCCTTCAATTCCGTGAGTTAGCTAGAGGCTTTTAGCATCGATAATTGTTACATTATACTGCTTTTATTTTACGAATGACACATTGTAACAATACCATAGTTTAGTTGAAAATCAATAAAGGCAACAGATTCTAAAAAAAATGAATGGATATGGATGGAATATATTTAAATAAATAAATACATTCAAATAAATCTTGGGGTAATTGAGTAGTTTTAAGACGCAAATTTGAAAAGATTAATATACTTTTATTACTGAATGTACTGATGTTCTACAGAAACAGGGTGAAATTATAATTTCACCCCATGTTGTGCACTAAAAGAAAAAATATATATGGATAATAATATAATTTTACTCACTATCGGTAAATATATTTGTATAATCATCTATACATGTAGCATTACTCAATGTGAAAAGGAGACCAAATATAGGGATATGATATGATCATATATATTATATAAGACGAGTGATTTTTATTTTAATGAATAAATAAATGTGAGGAAAATCTATTTGGATTAATCGCTGATCTGAAATAATGTTAGTACCTTCTTTAGTTTTTATTTCATTTTTACATGCTGCTTTCTTATATTTTATTAGAATTTGATCAATTACTTATCTTTAAAAATTTTGAGATATGGGTTTGTTTGGATAATTCGATTGGTTTATTGAACTTCTAGATGCGTTGTATTTTTGTTGTTTGTTGATCTATCCAATAGAATCATGTACACAATTTCAACAGACATGATCATTTAACGGCTAGATGACTTCTAGATGGTGGATAGTAGTGAGCATGTATATTTTCATCCCAAATATAAGTTCTACTCATATAATTCACAATTTATGATATACATTAATTCACATAAATTAAGAAAACCTCATTTAATGTTACTGGAAATGAACAATTTAATAATATATTTCTTAATATACCCTTTGATTTATTTATTATTTCACTTTAGTTGTTCTTTATTGTAGATTACTATGCACCATAAATAAGGATATATTATAAAACTAAAATATTTACTACCTCATCCCACAAAGATAGAGTGGAACGTAGATTAAAAAATTGTAGGTAATTTTATTAGAACATTAATTTTATAGGCATTCTTTCAATTTTAACATTTATGTATAATCACTAATATATAAAAGATGGAATGGGAAATTTATTCACACTACACTTTTTACTAAACACACCACACACTAATTATATTCAGTATTCTTCATATTTTTGAAATTTTAGATTAAGCCATTAACTTTTCTTCGTCGTTTTTTTTTCTCAATCCTTTATCGATTATCACATTTGTTATCTAATAACGATTTCCATCTCAAAATTTCAGAGTGAAAACCACTTAAATCTTTTGAATAAGGAAAAAAATAAAACCTATAACAATAAAATTACATATTTTTTTTATGACTTTAAGACAAAAAAAAAAGAAATTTTTTCTATAGTTATAACCATCACTAAGAAACAAGATATAAAAATTAAAAAATGTTTAGAAAAAATTCAATAATATTTCTTTCGACTCTAGTTTTATAAGTTATAAAGATTGAGGAGTTTCAAAGTAATAAAAATGTGGTGTAACTATAAAAAATTGTAATATAAATATATTTCCCCAAGGTGGAATCCTTGTAAAACATTTGGATTCCACCTTTACCCCCACTATTTTCTTTTAATTTTCAATATGCCATTTCTTTTTTATTACACCACATTTATTGCACTCTATTAATTAGTCACAATATATTAAAATATTGTGAAGAAATTAAAATATTGTGAAACTAAAATATTACTCTATTTATTACACTCTTATTAATCAATTTTTACGGAGAAATATTAAAATATTGTGAAAAAATTAAATATTGTGAAACTAAAATATTACACTTTTATTAATCAATTTTTACTAAGAAACTAATATATTGTGAAACTTTGCTTGAAACAATTTGTATTTATAATATCGTAGTAATTTTATTTATTGTGGTTGACTTCAATTTCAACTATTATTTCATAATGTGGTAAATTGTAACTCACTTATGATTTATTTTTTTAAAATTTTAGATTCTATTTTTACTTCTAATTCTACATTATTTCCTTAATTTCAATTAGTGTATTATTTAAACTGAATTCCAAGTTAATCTTTAGTTTTTATTGTGGTTAATGTTAGTTCAATTTCAAGATTAAAATCACAATATTAAATATAAAGCTACCATATTATTATCCCTTTAAATTAGTATTTTTTAAGAGATTTGTTTAAACAATATGTTTTTAGAAATCATAAATGATTATAATTGTTTTATTAAAGCAGTAATTATATCATGGTAGATTTAAATATATCTTAATACTATCAACAATTATAGGAATCCAAATATAATTACTTTATCGTTGTAAGTTTTGTCTATTATATTATATGTTGTTATACAACGTGCAAAGCTCGTTTAAATTACTCGTTAATGATATGAATGTCTATTAAAATTTCTTTTAAATCAAGGTACCAAGGTAGTAATTAAATAAGGACAAAAATAGAAACAAAAAATTAAATGCACTCTTGATACTGAACTATCCTTTTGAGACGGCCTAAAATGGAATATTGGACTATCTTTTAGGACTGGAGTAGTACTTAGGAAATGAGAATATAATTTGAGATGGATAAAAAAAGAAAAGAAGTATATTTTTTTAGGACGAAGGGGGTATTACTTTGCAACTAAATTGGATTAATACTTCGTGTATTTCGACCTATTAATGACACATATGCTTTTTTCAATTGGAGTCGTTAGTTAAAAACTCAAAAAATAACCTACATTGGTGGTGTTAAAGTAGTTGCTAAGAGCATTTAATTTAATAAGTTGTTAATTTCATTGTTAAGTTACAATAAATTTAATACTTTGTGTGGTATTATTTGTTCTTTTTTTATTTTAATTAAATTGTAATTGGCCAACTATTTGACTATTGAATTGAAAATTAAATTTAACACTTTTATTTAGAACCAATAATGTGGCACAAATTAATAGTTAATTTTAACTTGTTTAGGTGTTATTTAATAATCACCAAAAACTCTACTTTTTGCTTATGTGGATAATTAAATCTAATAACACCAATGTGGATGCTCTTAAAGCATAAATGTCCACACATTTATTTATTATTATTATTGTTTGAAAGTAACATTTATTTATTTTTTATTACTACAATTAGGCTCTCAATTTATTTTTTGAATTTTACATTAAATTTTTTTAATGGAATTTTAAAATAACCTTTTTTTAAAGATAAATTAACCTTTTAATAATTAGTAAAATTGGTTTACCAATAATGGCAAGTATCTAATTATTATGTTAACGTAATTTGAAATTGTGATGATCACTAAATTTTGCACATAATTTTTTTTTTAACACTTCTTCAAAATTTCCAGGAGTGGGTAATTCTTTCTTTCTTTCTTTTTTTTTTTTTTTTTTTTGAGGAAAAAACTTAATATTCATTAAAAGGATCATTCATTACATCAAACGCAAGTGCGTTTTAACCAACTCAGAACTTCACTAGTAGTGGATAGTAGGTTATGAAGGAATTCAGTTGCTCGATAAAGATTTTGGGAAGGAAGACATCTACTTGGCATTGAAAGGCTTAGCACTATGCCAGGCTCCTGGTATAGATGGATTCCATGTGCTTTTTTATCAAAAACATTGGGCATTAGTGGGGGAGGAGGTTACTAAAGCTTGTCTTACTGTTTTAAATGAGGGGCAAGTTAGTTGAAGAGATGAACAAAACTGTCATTGTATTAGTTCTAAAAAGAGAAAGAAAGCATTTCTAAATACCGGCCTGTCAGCTTGTGGAACACCTTATATAAGATTATATCGAAGGCACTGGTCAACCGGCTGAAACAGGTACTTGATCCTATCATTTCTTCAAACCAAAATGCTTTTGTTCCTTATAGACTTATTACAGGTACTGCCATAATTGCCTTTGAGTTATTACATTCGTTGTCGGGTAAGATGCGGGATAAGGTGGGATCAATGGCACTTAAGTTAGACATGAGTAAAGCATATGATAGGGTTGAATGGGATTTCTTAGAGGCAGTCATGAACAAAATGAGGTTTCCTAACCGATGGGTGAGGTTAATTTTGAATTGTATATCTACTGTATCTTTTACTTTTCACATTAATGGAGAGTATTGTGGGGAGGTAAAACTTAGCAAGGGATTACGACAAGGATGTTTTTTGTTTTCATATCTATTTCTTTTGTGTACCGAAGGTTTTTCAGGTGCACTACGGGTGGTAGAGAGGACGGGGCTTATCCTTGGACAGTGAGTTAGTAGGAGAGCACTAAGGATCAATCATTTTTTCTTTGTTGATGACTTAATTATCTTCACAAGAGCTCAGCAGAAGGAAGCCCAACAGATTCAAGAGGTCATTGGTATATATGGAAGAGCTTCAGGCAAAGATAAATATGGAGAAGACATCTATTACGTTTAGTCCGAATACTTCACAACATATGAGACGAGGTGCTGCAAACTTTGGGAATTCAAAGGGAACAACCTCATGATTCATATCTAGGTCTTCCGGCAGTGGTGGGGAGGAATAAAAGGCGTACCTTTGCATATATTCAGGAAAGGGTTTGGAAGAGAATAAAAAGTTGGCAAAATGAACTACTCTCCACAGCAGGGAAGGAAGTTTTGCTCAAATCCGTTGTCCAAGCCATCCCGACCTATTTCATTAGTTTATTTAAGCTCTCTAAGGCAGTGTGCAATGACATTCGAGGATTGATGTCTAAATTTTGGTTGAGTATGAAGAAAGAGAGGAGAGGATAAGTATAGGTGAAGTGGGATCATATGTGTGAACCTAAGAATCAGGGTTGATTGGGCTTTTGAGATATATATATATATGTTTAACCAATCGTTAGTTGCAAAACAAATATGATGTTTGCTTAAAAACCCAGATTCTCTAGCTGGTTGTGTTCTTAAAGCTAAGTATTTTCACAACTGTGTGGGTCCTAGAGGCTAGAGACCGACCGGGATCATCTTACATGTGGAATAGTTTACTATAGGGCAAAGAGGTGATCATTAGAGGTTCGTGATGGCGAGTGGGAGTGGGGTAGAATATCAGGGTTTATGAGGACAACCGGATCCCGATACCAGTAAGCTTCCAGCCATATGGTGGCAGATTTACTTGAATCGGAATGGCAGTGGAATAAACAATTAATTGAGAAGACATTCTTTCCGGTAGATGCTACAACCATCTTCTCCATTCCTTTGGGAGATGGATGTGGGTTGGACACATTGATTTGGCATTATACTTCGGATGGTGAATGCTCCGTTTGAAGTGGCTATCATATGCTCATGGAGGCAGAGAAGGCAGCTCAACTGGGAAGTTCGAACGCCAATGAGTGTGTGTGGAAATCTATATGGCAGCTTGGCGTTCCACCCAAGGTTCAAATGTTCGTGTGGCGGCTCTTTCTTGGCGCAGTTCCTACATCGAAAAATTTAATGGCATGTCATATTTCTAATGGTTGCGGAGGCATGGAAAGGAACACACACGTTTTCGGGTATTGTAAGGAAACAAAGAAGGTATGGGTTCTAACGGGGCATTGGCAAAGATTATCCTCACTCTTTCATGTTAACTTCGCACTACTATTATGGCAATGTTGGAATTGCAGGAAGGGCAGGTGAAGGAGAACATTCTCATGCTAATGTGGGGGATTTGGAAGGCTCATAATGGGGTTAAGTTTCGTAGGCAGAAGTTTGATTGTGATTTAATAGGCACACAACCGTTAAGTATTTAGCAAATTATAAACAGGCGACAGTCTTGAATTAGAGCCAATGACAGCCTTCCTTGAGGACACACGGGATACTAACTACATGGAGGGAGGTGGAGGGAAGTATAAATGGGAGCTTGTTGGTGACTGATGCAGCTGTGAGAGGGAGTGTGATTGGAATTGGAGGGGCGGCGTTGAATTCGGGCAAAATTCTGGTGGTTTTCTTGTCGGTTTTGGATAGTAGTTTCGGAGTAGAGGAAGCTGAAGCGCTCGCTCTAAGATTTGGATTAAGGCTATTAGTAAGCAAGGGCATGGAGATCATAGAGACCATGGTAGATGCTACTCGGGTAGTTGTGGCCCTTAAACGACCTATGAAGCAGGGAGTGATGGCGCCGCTTTACACTTATATTGTTTCGTTATTACATTCTCTTAATTGTAATATGTCGGTATACTCTCCGAAGCACCAATACGGTGGCTCAAAATTTAGCTCATTTTGCTTTAACTTCTGCAAACAAGAACCTATGGTTCGATTGTATTCCTATTTTTCTTTCTCCATTCATTGGAGATATGATGTTATGAAATAAATATATGTTTACTAAAAAAAAAAAAAAACTCGAAACTTCACTCAAAATGCAAGTATTTTGGGCGTCAATATCTTTATGGGCCAACAAATGTACTACACCATTAGCTCTTCTAGGCACAAAGTGAAAGCTGAAGTGTGGAAATCCCCAGGCAATGTCTTAGCAATCTTGAATAAGAAGCCCAAATTCAATTCTTTTGACACATATGTAGAGCAATTTTAAAAACGATAATTATCATTATAGATGAAATTCACAATTAATGGATGATTAATGATAATGATTAAATGAAACTAAAGTTAAAGATTTACAACAATGAGCGAACATCAAAAGCATTTTAAGTGATTATTATCGGAAATTTCTAAGGAATTAGGGACGGAAACCTTATGGAGCCCGGTTTCTAATGAGATATTGTCATGTGGTGTGTGTCAAGTGAGGTGTCAATATGTGATTAGAGACCGGGCTCCGTAAGGAACCCGTCCTTATTTCCATAGTCGGACCGGATTATTATCATGCGATACAATAAACAAAAATTGTATTGCGGATATATATATATATATATATAACATTTATTTTTATTTGGGTAATTTACACCTAACATCCCCAACCTTTGAAGTTTTCATATATCACGTCCCTAGCTTTTAATTCTACTCATGTGGATCCTCAACCTTTGCCAAAATCTCCACCCAAGTCCCTGAAGACGGTTTCCGTCCACACATGCCGTTAGTCCACATTTTGACTACCAAATCCAAGAATATAATAGAGGTAAAAATGGCACTACACATCTCCTCAACTAAAGCTTGCCTTAGGATTGCAACTTGGGTTCAAATTTCAATACATGAAATCATATCAGTGTTGCCTCCAGAAACTAACCTACTTGCTACTCAAGTTGCACTCAAGCTCAAACCCAAAAACCCTTATTTTTCCTCTTGTTCTTTACGCTGCGAAATCGGTGGAGCTGCTGCTGCAACTCAGCGAAATCGGATGTGTGATTATTGCCGTGGACATATTTATGCAGGTTCTCTCTATTTCTGCTCAAAGTTTAAGAATAATGCAGGGAGGTCGCTGTTTTGAGGGTAATTCTTGCAGAATTTTTTCGTAAACTTTGTTGCACTTTACATCCTCAACCTTTTAAAGATGTTACACATAACATCCCCAACCTTTCAAAGATGTTACACATAATGTCCTCAAGGTTACAACACTTTACCACGTACGTCCCCAACGTTTTAATTTTCCCCCACTAGTTCCCTAGTTTTCAGCGCTTAAGTATAGCCTTTTTTTTTACTAAATTTTCATAGCTTTATTCCAAAAAGGCATACACAATCCTTTAAGCATAGCAATAATATTAGGCGTACATAACACTAGAGTACATAGAGCTAAAGCAAGGAGAACAATTACAAATAGCGTAGCCTATAGTTTCCAGACAAGAAACAGGACCACATAGTAATAACAAATTTGGATTTGGCCAACCATTTGTCCAACGCTCCACGGATTTCGCAGCGTGAAGAACAAGAGGAAAAATGAGGGTTTTTGGGTTTGAGCTTGAGTGTAACTCGAGTGACAAAGAGGTTAGTTTCTGGAAGCAACACTAATATGATTTCATGTATTGAAATTTGAACCCAAGTTGCAATCCTAAGACAAGCTTTAGTTGAGGAGATGTGTAGTGCCATTTTTACCCCCATTATATTTTTGGATTTGGTAGTCAAAATGTGGACTAACGGCATGTGTGGACAGAAACTGTCTTCAGGGACTTGGGTGGGGATTTTGGCAAAGGTTGGAGACCTGTCGGAGTAGAATTAAAGGTTAGGGACATAATATATGAAAATTTCAAAAGTTGGAGACGTTAAGTGTAAATTACCCTTTTTATTTTTTTTGGAAATACATATATATATATATATATATTATATAATTAGTGAAGAAATTAGTCAAAGAAATTACCAAATCTGAATATATTTTTGATATGTGTCGGGTGAAAATGTCAATTGCTGCCGTGGTCAATTGCTGCCGTTGAATTCATAAGACGACTTTACCCTCAAACACTCAGCTCTGTAGCGAAGCACATCAGCACCAGTTTGGTCATTTCATTGCTATCCCTCTCGCAGCGCCCACCCAACCCTTCTCGCACGCGTGACCCGACACTGGTGTCGGTCGCACGTGTCGTTCCCATTTCCACTATCACTGGCTTGCTTCGCCTCAGAGCCACCCCACCCCACTCACAGAGTCACTCTCTCTCTCTAAGCTCTGCACTCCATTCTGCTATATTTACTAGAGAGAGAAAGAGGGGAGAGTTTAATTTTGTTTCCATATCACAGCTTTACAGCTCAACTCTCAATCTCTTTCTTTCTCTCTCTAACTGAGTTGCAATTATTCGGATCAAATCTACCACCGCTATTGTCACCACTAGGTATTTTTTTTTTTACATTGTTAGTTTTAATTCTGTTCTATATGGTATGGAAGTGAGCAGTCTTGCTGGAAAATAAACCATCCTGTGTGTATGTGCGTTTTACGAGAAGGAATTCGGTTGTTGCTAAAAGCAATTACGGAGTTAAAGATGTTTGCTGCTGTTTGTGCTGTGTGCTTTGGAGGTTGCATATTGACTAAACTAGTGATTTTACCTTTTTCTGGTTAATTCATTGCACATGTTGATGAATTATGGTGGTGTTATAGGGGAAGTTTGTATAGGGAAGATGATCAATCTTATGGAGTATAAATAAGAGAGACAGTACAGCAATAAATATTAAAGACTATGAATAAGAGATAATGGAGACAGAATGAGCTTTCTTAATTTAGGAAATTGGAAAATTGAAAGAATCAATCTATGGATGGGTTGGAAAGTTTCAATCTTCGAAAAAGTGGGAAAAGGCTATCTATTTACTGGTTTGTCTTTCACTGTCACATGGAAGTAACCTGGGACGTGACGTAACCCGTTGCTTGAGCTAGGTTGCTGGTCATTGCAAGGTGACATTGGTAAGAGGATGCCATAATATGTTGGATAACTAGCTACCTACTATTTCCTTCTATTTCCTCTCTAATCAATATAGCTATTGGTTTCATTTACTATTTAAATAACATATCCAATTTTATTGATTCTAAGATGATGCTAGTCTTGATAGCCGAATAAGCCTTGTCGGCGTCCTCTTTCTATTTTGACAACAAAAATGTAGAAGTTGGTTTTTTGGATGCGAGGCATTGAACTGGGTCCATGTTTTAATAGGAAGGATTGCGAGAAAATAAACAAAGAAAAACAGAGATGACTTGGAGAATCGAGAAGTGCATTAGCTAAAGACAAAATGGTGGAAGTCATCTGGTAATTTTGGCATATAAGGATGAATTGAATTGGGCTGCACATGAAATGAGAAGGGGAGACTGAGATAAAGAAATAAATTCACGCGTTCAGACTTAGCTTATTGCATGAATACCTACATGCACATTTAAAAAGTTAATGTGTTATATTATTCTAAAATCTTATCCTCCTTTGTCACTCTTACCTCTGGTGAAAGAAATCATTGGAATTTAATACTTGGATTGTAGAAATACTTCCATAATTTACTTGTTAGTTTTACTGCTTTCTTTTTAAGCCATAGGTGTATAACTGACATTGGACAAGTATGAATTAAGTTGCTTGAGTTAGTGATTCATTTCAACCGTGGACATGGCTGAATAGCAAACACATGTCCCAAAGTCTCGAGAGCAACAGACTCCAGTGCATGGTTGGCATTGTCAGTGATCTTGGATGTTTCTATACCTTAGGATTTAGTCAAAGAAACGTAGTTTGGCACGGTATAGGTTATAGACTCTACGATATGGTGTTCGATTTTCTACATGAGTTGGGGATTATTGTTTTGTTCTACATCAGAGGTCCGCCTAGAAATCCTAATATAATCTTCATTGAAGCTTGATAATTACTGAATAAAGTTAGAACTATAACCTGTTAGAACCAGTCACATGGCTGACAAAATTAATTCTTCCTTGTTAATTAATCTGAATTATGATAAAAGATAGTCAAACTCCTAAGACCAATTTTTTGGGTGCAAATTTTTGCCCCACTTTGTTTTGACTGTTTTGACAATCATAATAGAAAAATGTGTGTGTGTGTGTGTGTGTGAGAGAGAGAGAGAGAGAGAGAGCCTTTCTTCATGGTAACTTTTTGGCAATTACATGCATTTCTAATACAACTTCACTCGATGCATTGTGCCCCATCAATGTGTGCACAGGATTCACATCAGAGTATCTGAAAAAGTTTCATGTCAAATGTCAACCTTCCAAAGTCTCTTCTTTTACCCTAGCTTGACACTGGCAATTCAAAAACAAAATGGGGTCTTTTGTGTTGCTAAACATTTTAATTGCGTTTGTCGCATTGTAGAGTGCTTTGTCTGCAATAGTAAACCTGGATGGTTCTTGGTGAGGGCTCAGGTATCATTGTTCACCAATACTTCATGGCGAGTTGGCATCTTTTTGTTAAATTTCTTCTGGTACTTATAAAAAGTAATGCACATATTTTTAGTTAGTTGTTGCTTTTCTCATCTTAACTTTATGTATTAATGATATTAAATTTGTTTTGCAGGGGCCTTTTATCTTACTCACTGTGGCTAATTTATGGCATCATCGGTTTCTTAACTGTGTGTCCAAAGGAACCCCGGTACAGTTTTGTACGTCTGATGGTTTTTGGTAACCTTATTATGCCCGATTGGCAACAAAATGGGCAGCTTCCCCGTGAATTTCTACCTGCCAATGCTATGGTGCATCTTACTGCTTCACACCCTAACAAAAGATGTCAAGGCTCTCAGTCCTGATGGTATTTTAGATTCTTTTTTTGTTCAAGTACCATTGACATGCGGCATCGTATAATATTTTTTATTCAACTCCTGCTTCTGATTGGCATGAGTATGCGATTGACAAAGCAGATCAGGACTCCTGAATATTTTCATGTTGATATTAATTTTCATCTTTGACCATCAGACCAATTGTTGTACTTCTGTTGATACAATCATTTTGATGTTCAGGCCTCATTCTAATGCATCTATTTTTCAAAGCCGTCTTAATATATTATATCTAGTTGCTTTTGGCATGTTTGGCTAAGCTTATATAGGGTGACCTTATGAATAAACATGCTCGTTATATAGATCAGATCTCGTAGAAAAAGTATTTTGAAGAATTATTTTTTTCAAACATGACCATCAGATCTCATGTTGATTCTCTTATGCTGCAGGCTGGTTTACCTTACTAGAATTATTTTGAAGAAGGAATATAAGCGGCATTCCAGTGACTTTTTCCCCCTAGAATACATAGCATTGAAGTTTGCTTTGCTTTGTGATATTGCAGGTCAAGCTCTTGTAAACTTTAGGACAGCTATCATAAGTTCAGATGGTATTCTGCAACAATGGAGACCCGAGGATCCTGATCCATGTTTGTGGAAAGGAGTAAAATGTGAACCCAAGACGAAGAGAGTTACAGCCTTGTGAGTTTACAATTTAAGATTCCTTAATCCCATATAGCTTTCGTTTCGGAAAGTAGATAACATTTTACTAGTGAATTTATCTCGTCCAGAAAAAGTAGAAGGCCATTCTGCTTAGAAGCAATTCTGTTACTTTTTTTAGCTCAGCCAAGCATGTTGATGGCTTCATATCAATTACTGAAAGGAGAAGTTCCATTTTATTATTACTGCATTGCATTTAGCAGATATAAATAAAGTTTACTCATGTATTCTGCATATTTTCTCATAGCCCTTCTCCTCCTCCTGCTGCATATTTCGCTGGTGTATACTGCATATGTTTACTCCTCCTCCTCCTGCTGCTGCTACTACTATGTTGCATTTAGCAGATAAACGAAGTTTACCGGTGTATTCTGCATATTTTCTCCTAGCATTCCCTCCTCCTCCTCCTCCTCGGGCAGCATGTTCCAATCATTTAAAAAATAGTATCAAGTGTTTTTGATGTGCGGACTCATACTTAACAGAAAATAAAAATTTTAGCAAGGATAGGATACACCATGTCACATGTTCAGTGCTTGTTCTAGGAGTGTCCAAAGAGTATGTTTCCTACATGGTTACACACTCCTAGGAGGAGTTTCTGTATAGCTTCCCCTGCCTACCTCACAGTAAGCGATTCTACTTCTTACCGTTCGACATTTGGGGACCAGAGCAATATCATAATGCTGCCACCAAACATGCTAGATACTGACCTGATAATCTCTTGTATTCATTAAACAGGAATCCAGGTTCTCCTTCATTTTCACTTTCAACTATAGGTCAACATTTCTTTCATTTTAAGCCACTATGACTTGGCTCTTGCCTCCAACTTCTTAATCCATTTGGTGAATCACCATACGAGAATTAAAGGGTTTCAGAATTAGTAGAACTTCATAATCCATTTTTTGATGAACCAATTTTGTAGTCCGAAAACTCGAGAGACGAAATTCACTTTCCCACATGGCAGTTTGTGATGGCACATAAATTTTACTTGAAATAGCAACAATTTTCAAAGGATACCTTCTTTTTCTCCTTTTTGTATAAATAGGAATATAGATTCATTATACGATATCCTGATAGGAACAAAATGTTGGCTCTCAAGTTTCTTTACCTTATCGTTCACGTCTCATTGCTCCCAAAACATACAATATACCATACTAGTTTGTGCACTGATTCTGTAATCAATTCTTACAATTAAACTTTTAAGTTGGAAGTCAACATTGAATTTCTTCATTATATGGAGGAGGCGTGGTTAAAATCTTAATTTCATATTTTGTTGCTCATGCATAAATTTGCTAAATGTGGTTGGCGTTATCAATCATCCAGGAGCCTCCCTAACCACAAGTTGAGTGGCCCTATATCACCGGATATTGGGAAGCTAGATGGCCTGCAATTTCTGTACGTCCATTTCGCTGGCTCTTCTTCTCTCCAATCTTATTACTACACCTACCATGGTAATAAGATGAACTATATGTTTCTAGGGCTCTTCACGACAACAACCTATATGGGGCAATACCTGCAGAACTGGGGAACTGTACGCAGTTGCAATCCATGTAAGTAAAGATACCAGTTCTTGCTTATGATATTTATGCTGATGTCAATATTTATAGAAGCTCAAATTAAACCCTGGAAACGATAAAATGGGTTATGTTATTTAAGTATTTGATTGATGATCTTGAACTTGATTATATTTACAATTTACTCTTCTTGACTAACAACTCTACATCAAAGATCTAGCTGTAGTTTGTTTAAAACTTCATAGCTTTGGTTACTTGTTATAATTAGTAGTGATAAGATATCGTACATCGCAAGCAATATACTACTAGAACTTTCTATTTATGTTGGTCCTGATGTTGCCTACCCTCACCCTTTCATAAAACAGAAGCTAGAAAAATTGATTTAAATGTCCATTTGGAAGCACTTCTGCAAGATGCAAAAGCAAAAATAGAAGCTATCCCGTAACATGGACTAGATGCCTGTCTATTTTGTTTGATTGAAATGGCTAATTTGTTTACTTTTGTTCAATTTTCTGAGTGAGGGCAGGACAAGCAGGCACTCAGTATCATAATTGAATTGTTTACTTAACCATCAATGTTAACATTGTCATACTTTTCCTTTAACCTTTTTGGGGTTAAGTGTGAGATATTACTGATTCTGCTTTTTTACTCAGATTTTTGCAGGGTAACTACTTAAGTGGATCGATTCCCAGTGAATTGGGAAACCTTTCTCAGCTTGAGAATTTGTAAGTAATTTCTGAATTTTTTTTATTTGCAATATTTTCTGTGCTTCTCACTCTTCAGGACTCTACTGGTCAAAGGTTTTGCTTCCTGTTGAAATAACATAAAGCACTGCCGAAGGAGATAGATAGGAGGCTCTATATGAAAAAGCCATTTCTTCTCAATTAGTTTAGCTTCGTATTCTGAAATACCAAACTGATTTCTTCTACTGAGCTCATGACATATCATACCGGTTTAACGACTAAGATCCTATTTAACTCTTAATGTTATCTTTGCTCAAAAAGAAAATTGATGAGTTGCCATCACTTCAGAGTGGCTATGCACTTAAAACTTTGTCCATGTCAGACTGAAATATTAGAAGGCATATTTATTATTTATGAGTTTCTCAGATATTTGTTTTGACCTTCCTTCTATTCCCATGTTCTTCCTGCAAAAAATGTAGAAAGTAACATGATTGACCCACAAACTTTCAAGATGATGGGGTAAGTCGCTTTCTCCAGTGACTGAACAGGATTTGGAGCAGCCTGAATTAACACCTTCATGTTACGTATCTGCTGCAGGAAACATATTTTCTTTCCAGTGATGAAATAGGACCGACAATAAACAGTAATTTGAATCATGCTGGTGAACCAGAAGGGGGAAATTAATGATGTCTTAGAATAAAACTACCTTATAGATCATTAAGTGCAGTTGCTTTTAAAGAAGCAGCCATGAAACAATGAAGGAAAAGTTGATGATGAGTTGGAACTTTCTGGCAGGCATGCTGCATGCCTTTTGTCAAATCCTTTTGGAGTTAGTAAATTGGAATGATTCCAGAAATCCTTTCTTTTTCCATATTTTTCCTCTTTTTTCTTTTATCACTTACTTGAGAAGAGTCTGTCTATTGATTATCTATGGACCTAGGTGTTGATTATATTTTATTGAGATTTCAAGAGAAATTGTCGGTAATTACTTCATATTTCTGCAGGGATCTCTCAAGCAATTCTCTCAGTGGCAACATTCCTGCTTCACTTGGGAAATTAAGCAAGCTCTCAAGTTTGTAAGTTCCCAGACAATTTCAGGTCTTGGTTGTTACCTTTGCCATAATAATTACTTTTGCTCCCTTAAATTTGTAGCAACGTGTCAACAAATTTTCTGATGGGACCAGTACCCTCGGACGGGGTTCTTGCCAACTTCCATAATGATTCGTAAGTACTTGATTTTAATAATTTTGTATTAAGTTGTCTGAAGTTTCTGCATTCCATGTTTTGTTCATTGTAAAATAATTTTTACTGTAGTTTTGCTAATTTCTCGTTGGTCTAGATTATGATTTCTTATTGCTTAAGAATCCTAGTTTGATTTGATTAGGTTTTACATTCTTTTTTGTTTTTTCTGTTTATTATGCTAATTGTTTGCCACTCAGTAGTTACTCTTCCTGTTGATGAATCTAACCATAAAAAAAAATACCTTTAATGTGAAAGCAGAGAGAAGAAGAAAAAGCTGAAAAACTGTCTTCCATATTGTTTTTCATTCTATTATTTAAGAAATGAAATTGAAATCAGAGGAGAAACTTTTACTCTTGAAGCTCTTGTGTAAACAATTCCTCTTAATTTTATGGTAATTTTCATCTAATAAAACAAATAGAAAGAATTTAGATCCCTTGATTTCTTATTTGTCTTTTCTTTTCTTCCTCCAATGCAAACCAACCATTAGATACCTGACTCCCCGTAGCTGGTAATCTGTGCACATCACTGTTTATGCTGTTGAAACAGTAGCAATGTACTGTAGCTTTCAAGGTGATGTAGACAACATTATTAAACAAAAGCATACACTGGTTTGAAATTTAAGCTATAAAACGTAATCCTTGCCAAGTGAGTTGCAAGGTTAAGTAAGCATACAACCAATGCAAGTATCTTGTCTATATGATGGCCACCCTCATACTTTGACTACATATTTCTTTGTTTCGTAATGCTGTTTTTATTATGGCCTTTTGAAGGTCTCTTGTAGATTTTGTGCTAAAATGTTTTATGTAATAACTTATTTTTCTTTTTAATTAACTGCTTTTGCAGCTTTGTTGGAAATCGTGATTTGTGTGGCGAGCAAATCCAAGAATGCAAGAAGGATGCCAGTGGGTCTACGTCTTCCCAGCCCACTGATTCTGGTAAACACCTTTTTTTTTTTTTTTCACTGGATGAAAGTATAACAACCTCGTTGGGAAAAGGCTCATCTCAGCATATTATATATCCAACAATAATTCTTCCGTATGCTTCTCTCTTCAAGCAGATGGGCCTAAATATAATCCAAGATAATGTATGGTCTTGTTTGAGCATCCCTTCGACTTTACATTTCTAGGCAAGCCTCCCTTCATTTTAATAATTGGCTGGCTAATGTACCACTTTTCAATTATTGCATGTGTTCGTTGAGTCAGACCATCCGTAAAAATATGCTTTATGATGATGCACGGAATGATTTTGGATGTTATCAGAGGTCATGTCAATAATGGGCTTCTTTTATCAGATGGCTCTTGCTCTTGCCTCTGTAAGGAGAGAAATCCTTCTGCAGGAGTTTATAGGTCAAGGATCCCTGAAAGTGACAGCGACGAACCTTGTCGCTGGTGTTACTTCGCAGTTTTATTGAACCCACAAGCATAATATCTTGTTAGAGCTTAATTGACTTAGTTGCTATCGTTGCGGATTGCGCCATAAAAGAAGCCCAAAAGTGATTTGATTCTAAACTGTTGATTGCCAAATATTTTGCCATGCATGCATCTCTAGACTTCAAATGTCATTTAAGATATTGCTACTTTTACTCTGTGTCACTAGTTTATATTACTAGCTGCTGCCCGGATATTCTTGCATTGGCTTCACGATGATAGAATATAAAGCCTTATGTCTAGAACTTTGGTTCTACATAGAATGATATATTATAAGAGACCTATTATTTTCGTTGTATGTTTATTTCTAGTTGGTTGACCTTAATACTTGTGTCTCTCTTATTCTTTGTGTTTTCAGCCCAAAGCCAAGCCCGGAAGAAATATTCAGGGCGGCTTCTAATCAGTGCACTTGCCACTGTGGGTGCATTGCTTCTGGTAGCACTTATGTGTTTCTGGGGCTGTTATCTGTACAAAAGGCTTGGTAAAAATGACAGCAAAGTCCTCGGTGTGGATGTCACTGGGGGTATCGATCTAATACCTAGAACGAGCATTCTTTTATATATATATATATATATATATATATATATATTTATATATGTAAATACAATCCAACTTGTCTAATTGTGTATTTGTTCAGGAGCATCAATCGTGATGTTTCATGGAGACTTGCCATATTCTTCTAAGGATATCGTTAAGAAACTTGAGGCTTTGACAGAGGAAGACATAATTGGTGCTGGGGGCTTTGGGACTGTGTACAAGCTTGTCATGGATGACGGGAATGTATTTGCCTTGAAAAGGATTATGAAGGTAAACAAGGACTTTGATCGGTTTTTTGAGAGAGAGCTTGAAATCCTTGGCAGAGATCGGAAGAGGTACCTGGTGAACTTGCGGGGATATTGCAATTCTCCAACATCAAAACTCTTAATATATGATTTCTTATCGGGAGGCAGCCTGGATGAAGCTCTTCATGGTAAGATAAAAATCTTGTTCTTTAAAATACTCTTTTAAGTTTCTTTGTATACCATACCAGTATTATTATTATAGACTGCCTACACTTGAATATATTTTTGCTATTGTTGATGTTGCTTCCAGAATTTGCTGGTTATAAACATACCATATCTTTCCTATTCGTTTTATATATAAAACTCTCACGTGTCTCGTATAATATTGGTTGTCTTCATGTAGAGAGGGCTGAGCAGCTAGATTGGGATGCTCGTGTTAATATTATTGTTGGGGCTGCAAAAGGACTTGCATATCTGCATCATGATTGTTACCCTCGAATTATTCACCGGGATATCAAGTCGAGCAACATTTTACTTGATGGGAATTTTGATGCTAGAGTGTCTGATTTTGGACTGGCGAAGTTATTGGAGGATGAGGAATCTCACATCACTACAATTGTAGCAGGCACATTTGGATATCTAGCTCCCGGTACGGATAAGGAGTATTGCATACTTAACTGGCTTCTCTTTTCTTCCGATCTTCTGGATTTGCTCTTGTAGTTCCTTTTTATTACAACTTTGAATGTGTTCTTTCTTGAACATCAAATTTATCTTGCAGAATATATGCAGAGTGGTAGAGCGACTGAAAAGTCTGATGTTTATAGTTTTGGAGTTTTGGCGCTTGAGATTTTGAGTGGGAAACGGCCTACTGATGCATCCTTCATAGAGAAAGGACTAAACATTGTTGGATGGGTGGGTACCCCTTTCCTACTTTCTTTGTTGCAATTATTTGTTAGTAGCTAAGCCGTAAGTATTTACTTCTTCATTCATGCTACACATTCCAAATTGTTTCAATCGCCAATGATTAATAGTATATTTAGCATGGATGCCTGACTCTCTTGTTTTCAGTTAATACATTTTGTCATAGCACAAGCTTAGTCACTGTTCTATTTTTCAATTTTGCAGCTGAATCATTTAGTTTCAGAGAAAAGACAACGAGAAATAGTTGATGCAAACTGTGTAGCAGTTGACGTAGAGAGCCTCGATTCTCTGCTTTCTATTGCCATCCAATGTGTTTCTTCAGGTCCGGAGGAGAGACCCACCATGCACAGAGTGGTTCAAATACTTGAATCTGAGATCTTGACTCCATGCCCCAGTGACTTCTATGATTCCAGTTCTGATTAGGGTTTTTACGAGGCAAAATGAAGAGGTAACACAAGCACAGGAAGGGCTCAGAGTCGGCATTAATTAATTTGTTTCTTAATCGTATTTGTTCATTCTTTCTGAAAATTGTGATAAAATATGCTCTTGTTGCTTCGCATATCCTCCTTCAGATTAGAGCTAGGGCTTCGTCTGCATCTCAGTTAGTAGTTGCGCTGTGTCCTACTGTCTCTGTCCTCATATTGCTCCAATCAGGTTTTAGTTCACTTGATTTAACTTTTTTCCGAGGTTCTTGCCATCTACCTCATTGAAATTCCTCCAAATCAAAATTGTATATGAAACTGAAAATTGCACCTCATCACTGGGTTCCATTTTGTGTAATATTTTTGCCGCAATAATTCTCTTTTTCCCTCTCAACTCAATGTAATCTTTCATTCACTTTCTACCACGCAGTTCTCTTATTAAAAAGAAAAAGGAAAAAAAAAAATTGTTTCCTGTGTGTTTCTGCCCACAACACAGTATGCAATCAGATTGTGGTGCCTGATGATGGCACACATTCACAGATTGGAGATCTTGTGCTTGAAGCGGTCGGAGATGGTATAGAAACGGTAGTTGGATTTGGTGAAGATAGCGGTGGATGGGTGGTTGGAGATTGCGAAGGTGTTCGGTAAATTTGTAAATTGATTATTACAAGATTTTATTTATTACTACTAAAAAAAATTGGACACTTTTGTAGTAACATGGACATTTTCACTCGTCAAAAAAAAAAATTCAAAAATACTGTCTTAAAAATGGGCATTCGTGGTAATTTCTTCTATTCACTCATTCACTGCACTGTTTCTAATTCTACCGCCCAATACCACTGGCATTTAGTAGCAATTGCCTCTTGCTACTATTAAACTTTAAAATCTCAATCCTTCCTATATTAGTTGCATCAAATGATATAAGAAAATTTTTGGAGAGTTTGATTCTCATTTTCAATCTCCTATAATGTCAACTGCTTAATTATAATCTCACATTTTCTAATCAAATTAAATATTCACTACTTATTATCTGACTATAATGGAAAATTATAATAAATATCAAATACTGAATTAAATTTTTATCGCTTATTGGACTTTATTATATCGATAAATTATAACTAGCTACCACCTTAGTCTTGTCATGTCAACGGGTATTTAGCAAGAGCAAATGGAAAATTATAATGGAAAATTATTGAAGTGTCTGTAAAAGGGTATTTAGCAAGAGCAAATGGAACAACCTCTAGCAACTGAAAAACACTACAATTTGGTCGTGTCCATGGCATCTCATCAATATTTTGTTGTTTAGATGACATTTTGTTGATGATATGCCATGAACAGCGATCTATTTGTAGGAAGTTTTTAGTATGTGGAGTCGTTAAATATGAACAAAGTGCAAGTTACTACGATCTACTTTTAGTTCATAACATCCATCCGTTCTATACTTTAAGGTTATAGCTAATCAGTTTGTGTTCTTATGTTCTCTAGAGCCACTTAAATCGCTCAAGTAATTTTAAATTAGAACGAATTAGATCTTTGACTTCTACAAGTGCTCTTCCGATCATGAAATGAAGCTTGTTATGTTTTGGATCGAAGTGGACAACAGTTGCCACAACCAAGATGAAAGAGGTAATAATTTCTAATTTCTTTAACAAGTACGAGTAGGGTTTTTTTTCAATTTCATTTTAGTTTTTAATTTTAATTTTCACATCTCAAAATGTAATAACTTTTGTGTAAATTCACCAACATTTTCGATCTAACTATTGAAACAGATCTCAGAGCCCGATCTATTTTCTTAAAAAACAGTCCAACCCTTCACAAAAAACATCAATGTTTCTTGGAATTTCAATGCAGTGCAATAATTCCTTTGCAACGAATTGATCCTCCATCTATGACTATGACTTGCAATTTACCAACAATCATATTTTCGTTTACACCCGTCATTTTAAAAATACTGTCCTTGCCTTAATAATTGTATATATAATTTTTGACAACCTATTGCCTAATGAAACATTTCGAATTCAAAAAAGGGGGAAAAAGAAAAAGAAAGAAGGAAAAACCTATTGATAGATGCTATATGTATAATTGAGTATACAAATAGGCTTACAGATGAGAAATAAAATTATAATTTTATTTATATATTCGTTCTTTTTTTATTACACAATATGAGGTGAAATTATAATTTCACACACTTTTTATAAATATATTTATACAATTATTTGTATAAGTAGATTAATCTTTTTAAGTAATCCACCTAGATGAACCCTTGTCTAACATTAAAAAAAGGAAAAAACTGTGGATGGGATGGCGTAATGGGAGGTGGAATCAGCTCACTGTTTTATGAGCAGCCAAATCCATTGATTCACGCTGTTTGGACAACATAGCATTTTATTATTATTTCCTTAATAATAATAAAGTACAATGGCTTTTGACTTTTTCTTTGGATCAATAAAGGAGGACTGAAAACACCGTTGCTTCACGCTCCCACCGGCCGCCTCCTGTCCACCGGAATATAAAAAAAGGAAGATTCTTCTGGTGGGGGCAACAAAAAAAAAAAAAAAAAGGAAAGAAAAAATGCATCTTTTATTAGCCGTTCGCGGCGGCAGTTGCGGCGTTTGGCACCCTTATCCGACCCGTCAGCAACCTGTACCCTGTCCCCACATCCCCCATTCCATATTATTATTATTATAAATTAATCACACGTCTAGGGAATACGTCAAAGACGGGGGGGGGGGGGGGGGGG
>CAVNYN010288399.1:0-25659 GCA_963692815.1 Nyctanthes arbor-tristis | reverse complement strand
AAAATGAACCGTGGTGTTGGCAGAGAAGCAGCGGCAGCTCCGGCGGGTCCACCGCAGCCGCTCGAGTGGAAATTCTCCCAGGTGTTTGGCGAACGGGCGGCTGGCGAAGAAGTCCAAGAAGGTAACAAAAAAATGTCCGCTTAAATAAATGAGCGAATGGATAAAATTATGTGATTTGGATCTTGGAGTTGAGGTTTGGGTTTTGGTGTTTTGATCTGATTTTAAATTGTTTAAGTGGTAGGAATGAACTCGGTTATGGTAGAGCTTAATTCAAATTGATGGGATTTAGGATGGGGATTTCAGTCAGTGATTTGCATGTCAATTTTAATTAATGATTAGGGATAAGTAGTCTAGAAGCTAACTCAATTAAGTTGAATAGATTTGGCTTTTCTTCTTGCATGCATTTGGTTTTGTTTTGAACTTCTATTTCATATTGTGTATTAGGTCTGTAGAATCCCTGCTTGGTGTTTTGACTCCTGTTTTATATCCTGTACAATTAAAAAAGATGCAACCCCCTTTGCTGAAGTGCAAGCACCTATTTTCACACCTGAAAAGTGATGGCTTCCGTTTTTACTCACTGCATCCGAAAACCAAGTAGGATTTTGCATATATATATATATATATATATATATATATATATATATATATGAGAATGGGGATCTCCTCAGGTTTATTTGTACTGCAAATCATCATTATCATGGTGGCGTGCTAGAGCTTATTCAAATTCGGAACTGCAGTCATGGTATTGATAGATACGCAAAATAGATATCTGAAAAGCCTTTTTGGAAGTTTTGGGATAAGGCTATTTGCCTATTTTGCCATGTGAAAAGAGCGGATAGATAACTTGCGGCTTCCAAAAGATTACAATTTTGTCCAGGTTGGAAAGGCTTATGATTTTCCAGTGTAGGCAGGATTGTGCAAAGGCTGAACTGTGGGGAGATTCAAAACGATACTTGTCATTTTGGTGCACTCCTTGGCAGTGTTTGAAACATTTTATTTAAGTTGGCAAAAAGTCAAAAGAATGCCGACGTGTCTTATATTTTCTTAAATGTTAAACTGAAGGTTACGTTGTCCCCTTTTTCAAACGTGGATAAGTAATGTACGTCAAATGCATTGAAATCAGTTTCCTCAATGTCTTTTTATCTTACACTTGAAATGCGCTTGGGATCATCTTATCAACCAAGGTGAGTGGGGTAGGGTACGGACTAATGTCATTATGACGTGTTCAATATTTGTTGGGCTAAAAGCATGGCCAGATGGATCGTAATAGGAAGTCTTTGAGTTCCGTTGGATCTACAGAATATCTATTTTCTTAGTTCAGTTATGTCTCATGTGCAAAAATAGGCTGCTGCCAAATGTTCGTTTATGTAGTTACCTATTGCAATAGCAGAGAAGACATAATTAGCAAATGATCTGTGAAGTTCATTAAGTTATCATACAGAATCACTAGACGTACTTCGTTATTTTGTCTATGAAAGTTCATTTACCAGGCAAAGAAACATAGGTATAATAATTTGAAAAGACATACAAAGTTCTATCTCCACACAAATTGGCTTTATATTAAGGACAAAATAAAAGAAAAGAAAAAAAATTTAAATATGGTTCTTACACTTGCGTCTACAAACAAAACCAAATGCTTCTAGGTTCTTAGAACAGAAACCATTTAATTTTTCTTATTGTGGAGCCTCTCCACGTGGATTGGTTATTTTGTCCATATTGTAGATAGTTGAGTTTCCTCTTCTCTTCTCTTTTTTTTTTTTTTTTTTTTTTTCCGGGTCTGAGTTCAAGAGTTGAAATTGGGCATGAGTTTTCTCATCTGTTTCCTTCTTTCTTTCTTGAGAACTTGCAGTTGATATCATCTCAGCAATCGAGTTTGATAAAACTGGTGACCACCTTGCTACTGGTGATCGTGGTGGAAGGGTAGTGCTATTTGAAAGAGCTGATGTTAAAGAGGTTTGATTCCAAAATTTTGAAAGATCTATTTCGTAACAATGAATTTAATCAGCTTCTTACCTTTCTCCTTTTTACCTCATTCTGCAGCGTGGTGGAAGTCAAAGACATTTGGAGAGGATCGACAGTGCAGGTACTCGTCATCCAGAATTCCGTTACAAAACTGAATTCCAGAGCCATGAACCTGAGGTATTTATAGCCCTTTCCCCAAACCCATCTCCTACAGACTTCCTGCACACAAGAGAAGAAAAAGAATTAAAAAATTTTGAGCTGTTAATTCTGTACTGATGTCTTTTCTTTTCCATTTTTTCTTATTCTGTTCTTTTTTCCCCCTCCAAGTTTGATTACCTCAAGAGTTTGGAAATCGAGGAGAAAATCAATAAAATCAGGTGGTGCCAGACAGCTAATGGTGCCGTCTTTCTTTTGTCCACTAATGACAAAACCATTAAGTTTTGGAAGGTAAGATATCAGGTTACTTTCACCTTGTACAATATTTATTCAGGCAGTAAAGAGGAGGATCAATAATATTCAGCGTGGTATTGATGGCATCCTGGACTTTTTACTCTTCTTTTCTCCCATCTTCCAACGACCCCATTCAAGTTTTTGCTTATTTTAGGTACTAGTCGATATAGGTTGCTGCTCTGTACCCCCAGCCCCCGACAGCTGCCTTTTTTTGCCTCAGCAACTGGATTTGTGTTTATGTTGGAATGTGGTTTACATTTTTCCATGCTAAGTAAATTGCTGTTATGCAAGTTACATCTCTTTGTGCGAGAATGTCTTTGTCAATAGATATGTGTGTGCTAGAACCATTCTGGTGATTCTGTCAATGAGTTAATTACCTGAAATGCCACTGTACTTTCAAAAAGTTATTTCAAATGTCATTGTACTTTAAAACTTACCTGAAATGCCAATGTATTTCCAAAAAATTATCCCAAATGCCATTGTACTTTAAAACTCACCTGATATACTACTGAACTTGTGAAAGTGTTATCCCGTTTGCCACCTCCGTTAAAAAATGTAACTGACTTGGTGATATGGCTAACAGAATTTACCACGTGGCATCTTAACTGTTATTTTTTTAACCGGGTGTTAACCGGGTGGCAAATAAGATACAATTTTCAAAAGTTTAGTGATATATGAGGAAAGTTTTATAAAACTTTGTAAAGTTTTAGTGCCATTGTACTTTATAAAACTTTCCTCATATGCCATTGAACTCGTGAAAATATTATCTCATTTGCCACTCCGTAAATACCAGGTTAAAACAATAACGGTAAAGATGCCACATGGTAAATTCCGTTAGCCATGTCATCAAGTCCGTTACATTTTTAATGAGGATGGCAAATGAGATAACACTTTCACAAGTTCCGTGGCATATCAGGTGAATTTTAAAGTACAATGGTATTTGAGATAAATTTTTCTTTTTGAAAGTACAGAGACATTTCGGGTAAGTTTTAAAGTACACTAGCATTTGAGATAATTTTTTGAAAGTTCAGGTAATTAACTCTTCAGTCAATTATGATTTTATATCCTTGATTCCTGGAATTCAGCTCATTCTGTATCAGTTTTCAAATATGTGTTTGGCTGATAAGTTAAATGCTCGGTATTGAATTGAACAGGTTCAAGAAAAGAAAGTCAAGAAAATATGTGAAACAAGCGTTGATCCTTTGAAAGCTGTTTCAAATGGCAGCATTGCCAGTTCAAGTGTTTCTTCAAGCCCAAATCAGCATATTGCTAATGGGGGTTATCCACATCGATCCTATAACTGTTTAAACAATTCTGCCTCCTTTGCAACTGGTGGAATCCCCTTACTGCGATTACCAGTGGTAGTTGTACTTAACTAAGCTATAGCTTTACTTATAGTGGGAAGTTTATATGTGTGCTATCTCTGTTTTCTCTCTTTTAGTTATGATGCATTATGTGAAGGAATGTGTTCTGGATGAATACTCTTTTGTCACTATGACTATATTTCTGTCAGCTTGCATTATGTGTTACATTCTTAAATCTTTCTTCAATTTAATGACTTCATATTTCAAGTATTATCTATACTTTAAATTATATATTGATTATGTAGCTACTAGATAGTGTGTGAATTATACATCCATGAGTCTGGCGGTATATGAGGATGTGGCAATCCTTACTGACATATTTTAGCTGTCACTTTTTGAAATTGCTCCAATTTTATATTATTCAATTTCAACCTAACACTCTGCTTATGCTCTCTGTAGGTTACTAGCAATGAGACCAGCCTTGTTGCAAGATGTAGGAGAATATATGCTCATGCACACGACTACCATATCAATTCTATTTCAAATAACAGGTACTGATCGACGTTTTTTATCAACCGTTAATGACTTGCAATTTCTTTATGCTTTTTAAGTTTTTATTTGACACGATTCTGGTGCTCTGTGTTCTGAGTTCTGACTGCCTTATTACCCCTAAAATATTGATGCTGTTAATGCAATTCCTTCTTGTTTTAAGGCCTCGAGTCTGAGGCGGGAAAGCATGGGTAATTGTTTAATCTTGTGAAATATCATACAAACTGAAAGCTTGGTTCTGGGATAAATGACGGATGGGTTGGTTCATTCACATGAAAACTAGGAGAATTTAAACTTTGAGAATGGTGGATTTTGGGGGGGGTGTATTTCATAGTTTGGTGAAATGACAATTAGTACAATCATAAATTCATTGATTTGTTGTGCACGTGGTTTCTTGCTTTCATCCTCTGGTCATATGCCCTCTTGGAGTTTCTTGCCTGATCTTTACTTTGGAGATGAATAGCTGAACTAAGTATTCTTGATGAATCCTTTCGAGAAAATATAAAAAAAAAAATGTTCTCTCTCTCTTTCTCTCTCTCTCTCTCTCTCTCCATTGTTGATTTATCTTCAGCCTTCAGGATCGTTCTTGAAAGAATTCTAGTAATATCTGTCTGATAAAGTTTAAGTGGTTAGACACCTTTGTTAGTCATTTTGCTACACTCAATGAAGCCTTAACTTCTGAGGGAGCATAAATTTGTATCCTTAATATTTTTATTCCTTTACGTCTACAAGGTGTGCAGTATGCTGTTGAGACGTTATCTGCAATATTTTCATTATAAACACTCCAATCGGCAGTGTAGCAGATATTTTCATTATAAACACTCCAATCGGCAGTGTAGCCTTTTCTTTTACTAATGTGACATTTTGAAATTCACCCATTCATACCTGCCTGTAATGCTTTCCAGTGATGGAGAAACATTTATATCTGCGGATGATCTCCGAATAAATCTTTGGAACTTAGAAGTAAGCAATCAAAGTTTCAACATCGTTGATGTTAAGCCAACAAATATGGAGGATTTGACTGGTAAGTCAAATTTCTGTGGAAGACCCAATATTTCAAATTCAATGCAGTATAGGCCCAAGAATTTAAGTTCCCGTTAACACTTGATTATTAGTTAGAAGTTATATGGTCACATGATTAGAAGGGTGTTTGATTCTCATTATTGTGTGAAAACTGCAAGGAAATTACAATGAAGAGAAAGTTTAAGGGTGTTTGAAATTTGATAGGCAGAAATTATAAAGTGTTTTTCCCATGGGTTGGTCACGATAGTCAGAAATCTTAATGAAATTTAACCAGCACTTTCAGACTGTCATAACTGTTTCTGTTATTGTTCACGTGATCTGTCATTGCTATAGAAAGTTAGAAAACAACTGAACAAGGTCAGTCAATATCTATAAAATTCATTATTGTATTAGATTTAAAAATGCTTTTCAAATAGGATAGCCTATTGTCATGTTGTAGAACTCTGACTGTCCGATATTGAACTTATCTTTATGACAACATATTTCTTGTTGCAGAGGTAATAACATCTGCAGAATTTCATCCTACTCATTGTAACACGTTAGCATATAGTAGTTCAAAAGGATCGGTTCGTCTCATTGATTTGCGCCAATCAGCATTGTGCGATTCACATTCAAAACTGTAAGTGCTTTAGTTGACATTTTATCTTCTGCTCCCAATGAAATTGTTTATTTTGAACACAAACTTGTTTTATGTGCTTCACTAAACACTCAAAAAATTGTTCCGACTGGAATGTTTGCTGGCTACGAACATCGTGTTTCCCACTTTGTGGTCAAACTGTTTTCTGCGGATGAGATATCGATATTCTGTCTATATGCAGCTTTGAGGAACAGGAGGCACCTGGCTCCAGGTCATTTTTCACAGAAATAATAGCTTCGATTTCTGATATTAAGTTTGCAAAGGACGGGAGATATTTACTGAGTCGTGATTACATGACCCTCAAGGTTATATTTCTGTAGTTATTTCTTCATATTGGGCTTTATTATCTTTTGTCACTCAGTTTATACACTGTTATTTTGATATATATGCTTTTAGTAATTGCTCATTTTAGAAGGTGATAGTGAAATGTGTAAAGGCATTATTTTGTTTGGAAAACATACTAAAGAAGCAGATATTAAGGTTGCTACTGCATTGTGATTATAAATACTAGTTTGTGGTTCTAAATGTCTAATACAAAATACAGACAATAATCTTTTAAGGAAAAATGGTTACTGAGTGATGACGTTGGTGAAGAACTAAATTTTATTTCGAAGCTGCAAATGGAGGAGCTTAGACCTTTGCAATTGAGATGGAAAAGAACATAGCAAATGACCTATATATGGATGTATATTACTAGTTCTCCTCACAATTTCTTCTAGCTTCAAAATTTAGTCAAACAGGCTGAGAAATCTATGCCTTCTATTATGTAAATGGGGTTAGTATTATATAGATCTAATCGGATGTTCCTCATTTTTGATTTTATTCTATTTATCACGAGTTTGCTGACGTAGTTAAGGACAGCATGGTAGGAGGAATTTCAATGTTCTTAGCATCCTGCAGATGTGGAAAAGGCCGTAAACTGGATAGTCTTGACCAATTTGAAGGACCACTCAGTGTAGTTTCACTGAAATTCTTCTTGTTTCAGTGGCTGAAGATGAACACTTAGTGCAGGCCTGTAGGGCAATATTATATTTTTGGAGTTCAATTTTATATATGGTGTCTATTTTGGTTTGCCAATAATCCATCTTATTTTGGTTTCAGTTGTGGGATATTAATATGGATTCTGGTCCTGTGATGACCTTCCAGGTTCACGAGTATTTGAGACCCAAGGTATTACCTTATTTCAGGGAATTTCTGACAAAGGTCTTCCTGCTATTGTTGTTAAATTGAGCTGACTATAATTTGATAATGTCCAGCTGTGTGATTTGTATGAAAATGATTCCATATTTGATAAATTTGAATGTTGCCTGAGTGGTGATGGTTTGCGAGTAGCGACTGGTTCCTACAGGTATATTTGAGGCCTTCCTAGTTTTACCACGTCTAGGGATGTTTCTCTGTTTTTTTCAACTAAAAGAAAACTTAAATGTGATTTCAGCAATATATTCCGGGTATTTGGATGTGCAGCAAGCAGTACAGAAGCAACTACTCTGGAAGCAAGCAAAAATCCAATGAGGTAACGGAACTGAATTCTGATTTTGACGTGTTAATCTGATGTTGGTTTCTGTTGCATTATTGGTTGCTATGGGTTGAAACTGAACACTTGGATTGCCCTTTCAGAAAACAAGTCCAGACCCCTTCAAGGACAACATCCAGATCCCTGAGCGGTAGTATTTCACGTGTTGTCAAGCGAGGTACTATTCTTCTGCCCTTCACTGTTTGCCTTTTGGCTACATATGCACACAGTTCCTTTCATTTGGTTGGCTAGGGATGGTTTGGAGAAGGAAAGGTGCAGAATCCTTTTCAAATTAGTGTCCAGTCTGTCCAATATCATGCATAGACCTTTAGATCTTCTTTTCCTTCTTAAGAGTATCGGGATTTTCTCTTTCAGGTTCTGACAGTCCAGGAGTTGATGCCAATGGGAATTCATTTGATTTCACTACAAAGCTGCTCCACCTGGCATGGCACCCAACTGAAAATTCAATTGCCTGTGCTACTGCAAATAGTTTGTATATGTATTATGCATAACTGCATAAGCCATTGCTGAAGGTAGATCAACATTTTCAAGTTGCTAATCAAGAATGCATGTATTCTTAGCAAATAGCGGCTCCACCGTATCTTAAATCCAAGTGCCTCATGAATTGCTGAGAATTGCAGCCGTGGGTATTCACTAAAGAGCTACTTGACATTATATCTGGGTAGATGGCTGGCTTCGTTCGGCTCCCTTCTTTCCCGTTTCTGCTTCACCATAAAATTTGTTTTATTTTTTACGTCTCCCTTCGAAAGGGAAGATGTGGTTATATTTTTATTGGGTTGGGTTGAAGCAGGAATGGATATGATTGTAGCTCTCCTGGAAACCAAACTATAGGATGTCTTATATAAATCCTAGTTCGAGGTAAATGTAGTTTTACTCGAGGTCTTCTCAGGAAGGAGCTGCTGCTAAACTTGCAGGGCATTTAAGTTTTATTCAGTTTTTATATTGCAGCTTAATACTTGTCCGAATGTACAATGCATGCTTTTAGTATAGAAGATTGCTGTGAAATGTTATAGTAATCCGTTTCAGATATTTTCTTGATATTTACTCTGGATTCTTAGTTTAGATCGAGGGATCCTTTTGGCTTCTTGCTGCAATGTTATGAAAGAAGTTAATCAAACACTAGATGTCTCATACCATGACGGTACCAGGTAGATGGTGTGCGGCGTTGATGTGATGCTAATATTATGTCATATCACCATTTGATATTGTTAGAGCACTAAACATGGTGTCTGAAACGTACTAGATGGGTCGAGGATAGTGCTGTTGGGAAATAGTCACGACGAAAATGTAAGAAGGTCCTAAGCTTGGAGCTGATGTGCAATTTTCTATTATACGCGGTAATTTAAACGCGTATACTTTTTTATTTTCTAAGACAAGAAAATATTTACTATTTTAGTATTTGAAATCTATATATATATTAAAGTAATTTAGTTTTCATTTCTCATTTTTCTACCCGAAATCACTTTCTAAATCCAGTTATTACATCTTGACAATTGACGTAACACTTAATTCTAGCCTTTGATTATTTTTTTTTATTATTTTCATTTATTTTTTATCGTTTTAACTTAATATATTACTTTATATAGAAATAATCACAAATGGATAATTTAAATAATTAAGTCAAGATCTTAATTTTTCCATATATAAGTTCTCTTACATGAAACTTTTACATATTATATCTTAATAATCATAATAATGCATGCAATTATACAGAGTGTCACTTAGATTTGATTTTCTATATCTTTTAAAAAAAGTTTGAATTCGGTTTTTTTTTTAAATAGTTTTAAATCTTTGTAATTTTAAATTTTTTTTATGTAATGTAATTCATTGATATTTATGCAAAATTCACAATATAAATTTGATTTTTTTATCTTTTTAATATATTTATTTATTTTTTATCTTTTTATCTTAATATATTACCTTACATAGAGAGCATCACAAATGGATAATTTAAATAGCGAAATCAAGATCTTAGTTTTTTTTCATATAAGTTCCCTTAAATCAAAGAAAACTTTCACATATTTTAGCTTAATAACCACTTGAATTCAGTTTTCTACATTTAGAAATAATAATTAAATTTGATTTTTTAACAATTTTAAATTTGTATGATTTTAAAATTTTATTTTATGTAACGTAATTCATTGATGTTTATGTAAAATTCAGAATTCGTTTTTTTTATCTTTTTAATATTTTCACTTATTTTTTAACTTTTTATCTTAATATATTACCTTACATAGAGAACATCACAAATGGGTAATTTAAATAACTAAATCAAGATCTTAACTTTTCTATATAAGTTCCCTTACATCTAAGGAAACTCACATATTTTATCTTAATAATCATAATGCATATAATTATATAGATTATTACTTGACTTCGGTTTCCTTCGTCTTTAAAAGAAAATTATATTCGGTTTTTTTGAACAGATCCAAATTTATTAGATTTTTAAATTTTATTTTATGTAATGTAATTGATTGATATTTATGTGAAATTCACAATATGAATTTAGTTTTTATTTGGGAATAAAAAGTGAATCCCATATTGGTAATTTAGTGAAAAAATTGAGAATGTATACCTATATTAACGTACATAGAGAACGGTAGTGCATAATAATGCCTTGACTTATGGGCCATTGGTTTTCAAAAAGTTTAAAATTTTAATAGATAATTATTGAAAAATATTTATTATGAACCATATCTATGTTTATCTCACACTGTCGGATTGTTTTCTAGATTGGTTCTAATATTAGTCAATTCATGATTTTTCCATTTGATTTGTTTATGACTGTTAAATTCTTTAAAAAACTGATTAAATTATGTTAATATATTAAAATATTTAATATATATAGAAGATATATGTTATGAAAAATTAAATATCATTAATATATATTGCAAAAGTAAAAAAAAAAAAAGAGGCAATAAATAACATGTGTCTTTGTAGAAAAAGTTAGTGTTCACTTAAAGACAATTTTATATAGACATTTTGAGAGTTATAAAATGAAAATATCTGAAAATTATGATATGTGTTAAAGATAGTCAAATCACAAATTCTACTATAAATATTGTAATATATACTATCATTCATCATTTATTCTTACTAAATTTATCAGATGTAACATAACTTCCCGTGCGTTACACACTGGTTGTCTAATCCAAACTACGTACAAAAACTTTCTTTAATGTTTTTCTTAAGTTTTTTGTGTAGATAATTTTTTATCTTCATTAATGAGAGATATCGTATTACGGTAGCAACTATATTGTTTTTCTTTATACATATATAAACGGTCAAATATTATATTTTTTATACAATTGTGTTCGATCTTTTTAAATTGTTTATATTATTTAGTATTATCATCCTGTGCTGTGCAGTGCACGAGTGAAAAATTAGTATTTATAATAATAATTTCTGCCTGAATCGTGTTTAAAGTCAAAAGCCGTGTGTTTGCACCTCGACGTGTGTAGGCGGGACAATATGCAGTTAATGTTTAATAAAAATTTGGTTACTGTATTTGGTGCATTGCGTTTAAATGCGTTTTTCAGAACACATACCCAAACGTGTTGTAAAAGTCGGCATCCAAATACACGCGTTTAAATGCGATTTTTAGTAACACATTGTAAAAGGCGACACGCGCTAGATTGGAGTCATCAGGTTGTCTAATTGCGACGTGGCGTGGCAGGTGTTTTTGTCACTTAAATTCAAATCCTACAAAATCCACTGCAGTTGAGGGGTTGGGTTACTCTTGATTTATTGTTATTTCCCATATTTCCGTGTTACCAACAAGATGACTATAAATTTCAAAATACCGAAGCGAGAAACTCGAGCAAAATTACGAAAGTCTTTGAAGAATCCTCAAAATTCATGAAATAATCCAATGAGATTCTACTGTTACATCACAACCAAGACGTTTTCGCAGTTGGCTAGATATATAAAATGAAAATTAACAGGTTTTTTTTTTCCCACTTTCTGAAAGTGAAATAAATCTTATACTATATCCTATGACAAAACGGGACACTTGAATATAGATGGTGCTTTAATTGGTTTTATTCATTCCCAACTCGTCCATTAACGTCCCCCAACTAAACTTGAATGAAATTTACAACCCACCTCCCATTGAACAAATGAAATATTTGTTATTCACTCAAATTTCATCGCGAGCTCTAAAACATGATTGATTAAAGAATAATATGCTAAATAACACTAGTGGATAGTGGTAACACATGTGGCGTTAAAGGATTTTTTTTGCATGAATACAATGAATGCACATGCGACACACAGATACCACACGTTATTTAAAAAAATGATAATTTTATTCGACGTAAAACAGTATATATACTACACACACGTTATGTTAACGATATAAGATTTAAGATGATGATTAACCGAGAAATTGATGGTAGATTTTTGCTAGAAACATCTTGTACTATTGAACTGTGAAATAAATCAGATCTTATGGTAAAAAGTTACTTTGAAATGTTCTAGGTAAATCATCTTTTATGATGTGCCCCCTGTAGTGTACATCCAATTCGTACATTGTCTATTTCTACTCGATAAAGGGAAGCCACTTGAAGAGTCACTTCAATTTTAGTAATATTATTTATTTAGACTATAAATCAGTCTTTAATTTAGTATTACTACATTTGAAGATGGTATGAAAATGCATAAATATATATATGAGCATTGATTTATTCAAAAGTTAATAAAAAAATATAATAATTAACCTGAAAAACAATCACTCATATAAATAAATAACATTATTTCTTCGATTATAATATATGTTCTTATAGTCAGATCAACTCACTTCATTCTAACAGTTGAAATAGACGGGTGACCGGTCGAGATGGAACCGACAGTCCACATGAATAGTGTAACGGTCGGGGGGTAAGAAGGGGAAAGAAAGAAATACAATAGTGGAATAACTCAAAAATTTTTGCTTGGTTTGGGGGCATCTTCTTCTCCATAATAGGGAGGGGTCACACTTTGCTCCATTTACAGAGCGCCATCTATCTCTGATATTCTCACCTCTTTCCATGACGGCCACTCAAGATCGACCCCCTTTTACGATACCCCCTTGTTTCTGCCATTTGGACGGCTCTCTGATCCCCACGTCAGCCCCCATTTTCGACGCTCCTGGTTTCTCCATTTCCCTGCTTCCTTAGCACGCATTTACCCAGCTTGGCTTCATTTTTCCAGCCGCCGACCCCTTTAATTACTCTTAAGTGCGCAATTAATGATGTGTTTAGACTAACTAGCCACTCAACTCGGCTTTTATCTTCATGCTTCCAGCCAAGCCACACCACTTTCACGAATAAGAAGCTAACTTATTATGTACTACAACAATACAATACATGTATGTAAAGACCCTTCATGATTAAAATGTAATCCTAATTAGTTAATTTTAACTCAATTAATGAGTTTTTAAGTTAACAAGAAAGTTGAAAATAAATTCAACTAATACGAGAGTATCAATGAAAAGTGTAAACAACACAGGTAATGAGAAGGGAGGAATCATCACAATTTTGATTAAAGAGAATTCTTTAGAGAGATAGTTGACATCTGGTCAATTTATTTATAATTAAATAATAAAACAATGATGAGACAAGTAATTTATATATGGATTAAGTAAATTAATCATGATTTGCTTTTACAATAATATAGTAGAGCGGTCCGGCTATGCTTCAAAAAGCAGCAGAGAAATATTCTAAAATAAATGGCGCTTTCTAGCCTCCCCTGGTCTGGCTTGGCTACAAATCCATAATTTCAACTGGAAAGAGACTTGAGTGAAGTGGAGTAATTGTATGTATATATTTGAGCTTTGGGCGTCTCTTTCACGCGGAATTGCAGAGATCAGTCATTTCAAGATAAACATTCAAACCCATTAATCTCTGTCTTTCTCGCTGTTTCTAGTAATTTGGACTTCTTTTTTTTTTTTTACTTCTGGGTTTGAAAATTCCAATCGGATTTCTGGGTTCTTTGAACTTTCTTCAGAATTTGTTTTTGATTGTTTAATCTATTTTGGGTGTGTGTGAATTGAATTAAAATATCTCGAGTTTTTTTGTCTTCTCTTTGGGGTTTTGTTGCGATTCTTCTCTTTTCGCCACTTCACAATAGAATCGTGACCCCAGTTTCTTCAATCCCTGAATTTGATCCCTGTTTTTCTTGATAGGGAAGGAATCTGAATTTGAGTGTGTGGTTTTTGGTTCAAAATGCAATACCCTTCAATATATTCACAGATTAAAGCACAAGCGCAACCGCCGGCGCCGGCGCAGCCACAATTTCCGGAACAGGAACAGTTGAAGTGCCCAAGGTGTGAATCTACCAACACCAAGTTTTGCTATTACAACAACTACAACCTCTCTCAGCCGCGCCATTTCTGCAAGAACTGCCGCCGGTATTGGACTAAAGGTGGCGCTCTCAGAAACATCCCCGTCGGCGGTGGCTCCCGCAAGAACTCTAAACGCAGCTCCTCTGCTTCTTCTTCTCCTTCTCCTTCCAGTAACAACCCCAAACGCCCAGCCCACGCCACCACCGCCGGATTATCCTTATCGTCATCCTCAACACCACTAGCACCAGCACCAACATCTCAACCCAGTTCTAGCGCTGCAATCACTGAATCCTTGCCTTCTCTCAAAGCACAAAATTATGGGACCCAGTTTGACAATTTAATGGACGTAAATGGGAGTTTCAGCTCACTTCTGGGTTCAACTGGAGGGCAATTCACTGATTTGCTAAATGGCCTGTCCCCAAATTGTTCAAATTTACAGTCAAGGGACATGGTCAGTGATCAGGTTCCGGGTTCAGGTGGGCACAGTATGGACGTCCAGTTGGTGTTGGAAGGTGGGGGTGACAGTAATGCTGGGTTCTTAAATATTCCGACTGGTGGTGGAGGCACCGGCGGCGATTCCGGCTGTTGGAATGTCGGCAATGGTAGTTGGCCTGATCTTGCCATTTACACACCTGGTTCAACTTTTCAGTTATAAAAAAAGGTACTAAAAATCCCTTTAAAAAGAAAAATTATGAGATGAGTGTGAAAGGAAAATGTATTTATTTATTTTTACATCAAATATATTATAATTATTATTATTATAAGGTTATTATTAAAGTATTTGTGTGTGTTTTCTTGGACAATGTATGAGTTTTTAGAGGAAAAACTTAATAGTATTATGAATTTCTTTTCAATGCATGTCAATTGCAATACTATTTTCCATTGCGGGGGGTAAACTTTGATTGTCTTCCAATGGATTTGGGGAGTATAAAATTTTACATTTGTGGATGAAATTATTTAACATTGTACAAATGTTAATTGACGGTATTCGACGATAATAATATCTTGAGAATGTTAGATTTTGGAATTCTTCTTCATCCAAAACTAAGCGGCAAGGTGGGTAGGGACTCCATTTCGATTGTATCAAGTATTCAATACTTGATCGTATAGAAGAGTCGCGTTTGTAGGATTTCACGATCAATTTTTACGGGAAGGAATGTAAAATCCAGTAGACCTTGCCTTGAACATGTTCTCCCTCAAAATGAACCAGTCTTCACAAGGTTGTTTGCATTGCCAAAAATGCAATAATGTCCACTAGTGCTCTAGAGAGATGGGATCCTTGGGCTGCTTGTTAATTCCATTGTCTGGTCTGTCTTGGAAAAAACTCTGGTACATTAGAACTGTTAATACTCGGTACTCTTAGTCAATCAAGAATCTACATGTGGGTTTTGGATCTAAACTAATAATAAATCGGGATTTTGAATCTACATGTGGGCTCTTAAATGATTAGCCACTATGTGGGTTTATTCACGAGTCATTTCCCTTTCACATTTCAATACTCAACCCAACCAAAAATGGAAAAATGAAAAGGAGGCAAAATTTGGAAAAATGGGAGGCAGTCAAGATACGAAACAACACAGCTAATTCAAAGTAAAAAGGAAGCCAATTGGACTCAGATATTAATGTTTTCTAACGACTCATGACTTACCTACAAACAAAATTTTAGTACTTTGCTTTAGTAACAAAATTAACAATAGACCCCAAACTCAATTTATTGTTGAATTGACGTCTTTGAATACATATATTTGTGCTATTGGCTAAAGTATGTATTTGGAGGACAAGAATTTCACCAAGTGTATCTTGAGGTATATTTGTTTCAACCAGAGATTCAAAACTTATGGTGTTGTAATGGTGTCGGAAGGTGATGCAGCATAATCTGAGTTGAGCACATCATTATTTTCATAAATCATACACTTTCCGTCTCACAAAGATACTGTGTGTTGCAATCAACAACAATGAACAATTATGGTGAGATATATAAAAACAATTAGGAAATATAATATTAAGTTGTACAATTCCAACAACATTAATTACATTTTCTTAATTTATATGAAAAATTAAAAAGGAATATCTTTGTGGGACGGGGAGAGTATAAATGGTTGGTACCTTAATTGTACCAAACATCTAGTCTAGTGTTTAATCCTGGAAAATCTACCCGTCTATTTTTGAAATTGAAATATTTAGTGATTCATATATACAAACATGTGCGGTTTTTCTATGGAGCCAATCACGAAGCTAACATCATTGAAAACAAATTTTGCTTATTGCCCAAGGGTGAAAATGTCGAATGTTGACATTTTCAACTTGAAAACTAAAAAGACATTTTGAATTACTTCTGCTACAAAAACACAATATAAATGCCAAAAATATCTCCCACTATGCGTCGGACGAGATAATCTCACCAAATTCACATGTGACATGAGATTATTGAGATTTATCTAATAATTTTTCATTATGTATGTATCTGATGAAATAATTCTACTAGACGTATAGTGGGAGAATGAACCATTAATGAATGACACAATATATTCTTAATAACATCATGTTTTTTTACTAATCACTTTTAAATTAATGAATATTAGTGGCACTACATTCTCTTAAGTCATTCATTAATTTATTCATTATACACAAGTAATAATAATAATAATAATAATAACAACAACAATGCTTTCGATTCATGATTCATTTTAATATGAATATTTCTCCACCAAAACATCTAGATGTTGTTATATCGGGCACATATGTATAATTAATGGTATCAAATGCATTTCATCTCGAAATGATGTTGCCTACCGTGACACAACCCGTACATTTGATTGCGTCACAAATGCAACGAATTTCAATGTTTATAAATAGTCACCCATGTTCAACTCATTTCACTACATTAATTGACTCTTTCTCCGTAATTGAAGCTTTATCCCTCTATTTCTAATCGATATAGGTTAGCAAAATATAAAAACCACACTCACTTATTAATGATAACTAATGGTATATTAATAACAACCGCCAAATATATTTGATGTTTTCGTTCATTTTCTTCTATTTATTAAAGAAACCCCAACAAGGTACGTGACACAAACAGAAAACCTAATAAATCTAACAAATTTGGTTTAGTTTTACTTGTACAACTACACGACGCTCTTCCGATTTGGCTTCTCTTTTCGGTCTATAAGTTACATCTTCTATCGCTACAAAATCTCTCGTTTCCTTACTTTTAATTATAATATATGGCTCCAAGAGACGCTATAATGTGTCTTTTATGGAGTGTTTTCATTGCCACGCTAGGTAATCCCAACACCGTCATAGCTCGAAGATCAATCGGAAACATGAATGTGATTGACAAATGCTGGAGAACCAATCCCAATTGGCGAAGCCACCGGCAGGAGCTCGCAAGGTGCTCGGTTGGCTATGCCGGAAAAATGACCGAGAACATAGGGCATGGCGTGATGAACTATAAAGTTACGGATCCTAGTGACAATCCGTTGGACCCAAAACCCGGAACCCTAAGATATGCCATGACTAATATTAAGGGGAAGGTTTGGGTCACATTTCAAAGGGACATGAAGATTAAACTCGAAAGGCCCCTTCTCCTTAGCAGCTTCTCTACCATTGATGGAAGAGGCGCAAATGTTGATATTGCCAATGGTGGTTGTCTAGTTCTCCAAAGGGTATAATTAACATTTTGCAAAATTAAAAGTTTCATCCCTCAAGAAATTAGTCAAAAGTGGTGACATTTTTTATTCCTTAACAAACATGATAGGTTACCAATGTGATCATCCACGGCATCCGAATCCACGGCTGCAAACAGCAAGGGCCGAGGCGGGTGATGGGTCCCAATCGGGAAATCTTCGAGCTCGGTCAGGTCGATGGCGATGCCATCCGAATGGTAACCTCATCAAAGTTATGGATAGACCACAACACACTTTATGATTGCGAAGATGGCCTAATTGATGTCACAAGGGGCTCTACAGACATTACAATATCAAACAACTGGTTTAGGTACCAAAATAAGGTTATGCTCTTAGGACACAATGACGGTTACTTGAGGGACAAAAACATGAAGGTTACTGTCGCATTCAACCATTTCGGTCCAAATTGCCATCAACGAATGCCAAGGTACACTTTTACTTTTTTTACGAAGGATCTTGTCTCAAAATCCAAACATGAAGTACGCTTTATTTCATCTAGATCGGAAGCAACATGGTGTTGTGGGTTTTTCGCAGAGTTCGATTCGGATATGCACATGTAGTTAACAATCTTTATCTAGGATGGGGATTGTATGCAATTGGCGGAAGCATGAACCCTAGAATAAAGAGCCAAGCAAACCTCTTCATTGCCCCAAAAGGAGACAAGAAAGAGGTACGTACATAAACCTAATTCTAGTCTCATTAGAGTTCCGTGACCTGAATTCTACTTGCCCATGGCGCGACATTTTTTTCTAAATGTGAAATTGTGAGAAAAAAACTGAGGTCCGTGGAGATGGTGGAGACTCGGGATTGGGATTATTTCTTTCTCTTCGTAGGTTTTTCGTTCTATTCTGATATTTTTTGTTATAAAAAATAAAAATCTAATATATAATTGATTAACAGATAACATGGAGGAATGGGAACGGGGGATGGAATTTCAAATCAGTCGCAGATGTATTTGAAAATGGAGCATCCTTCAGACAATCAGGTGGAGATTTTGGAATCTCAATGAAGCCAAATTATTCATCTGATCAAATATTTGAAGTTGCAGACGCCACAAGTGTCAAATCCTTGACAAAATCTGCTGGTGCTTTGAAATGTCCAAAGCAATCCACATGCTAACTCAGCCGACTCCCGCTATTTGTATGTAAATGATTCATGCAATCTTTTACAAAATAGGGTAAGATTTTTCTCCAATTAAATGATAAAGTTGTGAGTTTACCCATTTTATAAAAGATTGCCTGAAGGATATTTTCCAATTAAGCTACATAGGGTTTTACAAATCTGTCTGCGTGTGAAAATATTGATCCTACAGGGGCTTAAAAGGTTGATATTTTATTGGGGGTTTTCTTCTCCAGTTTCATGTTAGAATTCAAGTTGACTCCGGGAGGAGATCAGCTCCTTACAAATTGACACATATACAAGTTGACTTTACTGCCAATTTCACAAATTGATAAATGTTAGTAAAGATAAAAATTACCACCAATTTAAAGGGGGAAAATGCTGGGGTCGATTAGAATAATAGAAAAAACTTTAAAAAAATAAAAAATAAAAGATATGTGCTTATATATAAGCTGGAAAATTTAAATTCATGTATGTGCTTTGACTGCCAATGAATGAACCCGACATGGAAACATCCCCTGGCTATAATCTGGAGGTTTAATCGATTTCTTTGCAATTATAGCAGTACTACATTTATTTTATTATTTTATTAGTTCACTTTCTAAAATAATTCAGCCCACGCTAGGAAACACATTTTTCTCATTCTATTTCAAATTTGAATTTTGTCAAACAAATATATCTCCAATCATATATCATAGGACTGTATTACATACACAGACAGCATTCAACATCATTCATTCTCCTTTTTATTTCAAGAAAGAAATGAGAAAACATGTGTTCGTCAATGTTATTACGTTATAGTTTCTATAAATAAATTAAACTTATTAGTTTATTATTTATTTTTTATGATATTAGGTTAGGGATGTTCACATTAAAAAAACTGGTGTGTTTAGTATAAAAGTGATGTAGACTTAGCCATTGAAATATCTAGTATATTTTGGATTTAGTTTTCAGAGTTCTATTTTTCTTAAAACATTTGATCTATATGGTCCCCGTTAATTACAAAAAGAAGAAGAAACGACACCTTAAAGAACCAGTAATAAACACTAGTTGCATGTAAAAGATAAGTCACATACTTTATGTATTTAAGGCAATGATACATGTTTTTAAAAAGTAGTTGAGATAAGTGATTTTATATAGGGTTAATTTCACATATCGCCCTCAACTTTTGGGGTTAATATCGGTTGTGCTTAACATTTTTTTCAATGCGCTAGGTTCTCAATCTTTCATTAAGCTGCACAGAAGGTCCTTTTAACGATTTCGGTAGACTTTTCCATTAAATCTTCAACCAAATTACTATTACACTCTTATCTTTTTTTAAATAAAAAACAACAACTTTTAAAATATAAAAAAAATAATACAAAAATTACAAAAAAAAAAACAAAAAACGAAAAATGGACGGGGGCCTCCCCTAGTTGGCTGCCTTTTCTGGTAGCCATTGGTTGCCGGAAATGGGCTGCCATCCATTTGTGGCAGCCATCAGCCAAATGGGGAGAAAGACCCCCCACTGTGTCCGGCAACTCACAGTAAGGGGGTCATCCCCCATTTGGCCCCAGTTGGCTGCCGGAAACGGGCTAACATTTCCGACAACCAATTGGGCGGAAGACCCCTCGTAGTGAGCTGTCGGAGGGGAGTCTCCTCCCTTTTTTTTGTATTATTTTTTTATATTTTAAAAACTTTTGTTTTTTATTTAAAAAAATAAGGGTGTAATTGTAATTTAATTGAAGATTTAACGAAAAAGTTGACGGAAACCGTTACAAAGACCTTATGTGTAACTTAATGAAAGGTTGAAGATTCAACGAGTTAAAAAAAAGATAAGAGACTTAGCCAATAATAATCTCAATGGTTGGGGACGATATGTGAAATTAACCCTTTTATATACACACGCATGCTTAAAAGCTAGTAAACAAAAGAGTTAATTTCACATATCATCCCCAACTTTTAGTGTTAGTATCAGTTAGGTCCCTAATTTTTTTCAATGCGTTGGGTCCTCAACCTTTTGTTAATTCTCACAAATGGTCCTTTTGACAGAAAATGTCAACTTTTCTGTTAATCCCTCGATTGAATTACCAATATACCCTTATCTTTTTTAATTTAAGATAAAAGTTAAAATATTAAAAATAATATAAAAATTAAAAAAAAAAAAGAAAAATTGCTTTTGGGGGATGGGTTCACCCCTTTCTTGCTGCCAGAAGGGGGAATCCCTCCCTCCCATTAGCCATTTTTCAGCAGCTCACCCGATGGGGGTCCCGTTCCTTTTTCAGCAATCATTTGCTACCGAAAAGGGCAGCATTCTGGTAGCAAGAGAGGGGGTGAACCCCCACCCTCCAAAACCAATTTTTCTCTTTTTTTTTTAATTTTTATATTATTTTTTAATAATTAAAACTTTTTTGTTTTAAATTAAGAAAGATAAGGGCATATTGCTAATTTGGTCGAGGGATTAACGGAAAAGTTGACGGTTTCTATAAAAAAAAAAAAAAAACCATTTGTGCAAATTAACGAAATGTTGAAGACTCAGCACGTTAAAAAAAAGGTTAGAGACCCAGCTGGCACTAACTCTAAAGATTAGGGACGATATGTGAAATTAACCCTAAACAAAATATATGTGAGGTCAACTATATCAGAGAGTTTTCAGTAAGACAGTCTTATATATTTAGTGGTAAGACAGTATATTAAATGACTGGCAATTAAGTTTAATTAAATCCACATAACCTCTTTAGTAATAATAACAATAGAACAACTAAAAATCAACTATTAATTATTCCCCCCTCCCCGCCGCATTTAAGTATGTGAGTCTTCGGCTATCATCTCCCTCTGTACAAAATCCAAATTGATGAAATTCTCGAACTTCACACAAATCATTTGATTTTTTCATCTCCCCCCATAAGAAAAATAAATAATATTTTCTAACCTATTAAAATTTCACATTACTTTTTTTCTTTTTCTTTTCATAATAATCACTACGTATATTATTGAATAAAAAATTGTATTTCTTGCTTCATTTTTTCTTTTTTTTTTTTTGGTTAAGATGCTTTTAATTTCCTATCACTCATGTGTTTCCTAACATGTTTTAATAATAACAACAATAATAAAATAATAATAACAATAACAACAACAACAACTCTACCAAAGACTCCCTTCCAAAAAAAAAAAAAAACTCTACAAAGACAATAAATTCCAAAATATTTTCTTATAATCAGTATTTTTTTCAAGCAAGATAAATTATATTTGAGTAATAATTATATTCAAATAGAGAAATTTATTTTTATCACTCACAAGATTAAACTAATATATGAATGAACTTGAAATTTTTAGTCCACTTATAAATCTTTTTTGTCATTAAACAAGCAAGACATCAAGAATAGTAGTAGTAGTTGTTGTTGTTGTTATTATTATTATTATTATTATTATTATTAAAACATGTAAGGAAACACATAAGTGATAGGAAATTAAGAGCGTCTTAGCAAAAAGAAAAAAAGAAAAAAGATAGATAGAAAAATAGAAAATTTTTAACTCAATAATATACAAAGTGATTGTTATGAAAAAAGGACAAAAAAAGAAATGTAAAATTTTAATAGCTTATGAAATATTATTTTGTTTTCTTATATGGAAAATGGAAAAAATCAAATGATCTGTGAAGTTAGATAATTTCATCAATTTGGATGGAGGGAGAAGAGAGAGAAATAATCACGTTACACTTAAATATGAAGAGAGAGAGAGAAGAATAATTAACAATTGATTTTTATTTATTTTATTATTGTTACTATTATTGCTAAAGACTTTAAATGAATTTAATTAATTCTAGTTGTCAGTCGTTTAATGTGCTTAGGAAGGTGGGTGGAGCATATAGATTAAGTTTACGAGGAAAGCGCTTAAGAAGACATCATCTTTGAGCTATTTGTTACTTGTTTTTTTTGGCTTTGGTTTCTATAATTTTTAATGTAATCAATGAGACGTGTGTCTATGTATGTTCAAATATTATTTTAAAGCAATATATTTATTGTACCTATAAGAACATGCAAAAATATAATTTTCTCAATTTATTAGTTAGGTCAAAATAATATTCATTTAAAAATTAAATTTATAAACTGTGTGAAAGAATTAAAAAGAAATTATTAAGGGTGCCCAAAAAAAATAGAAAAGAAAATAAATAAAGATTTCTCAGTTGGAAGGTTAGGGCGTTTATTACTTTGTTTACTGATAACTAAATTCTCACATGTGCGTTACACGATAAGAATGCATATCAAATTATTTAAAAAACTAAACACTATGAAATGTTATAAGTTTTTTTTTTTTTTTTTTTTTTTTTTTAAGGTGAAATTTTATAAGGTTATGTTAACCAAATAATAATGTAAATTTGTTCTAGTCATTTTAACAAATTTTAACCTGATTGTTATTGTTAACACAAATGAATATCATTTCATATTTTACACTAATTTAAATAAGTGATATTGTACAAAATAATTGTTAGTTGAGATGTGTCAGTTGAGAGATATCATGTATTCTGAAAATATATTTTTTCCAAAACCAATAAAGTCATATAACTTGAAAATGATATAAATTAATAATTTATATATATTAATTAATCCACTTAAATCAAGACACTTTTAGTACCGCGATTTTCCCGCCTTTTTTATTTAGTAAATTTTTGATAACTGTTCATTTTCTTTTTAACAAAAATTTTTGTGAAAGAACTTAGAGAATACTTGAAGTTGTAACCATTGGGTTTAGGAACTAAACCTTAATTATTTTGTCCATCTATTTTATTTATTATTATTTATACTAATAAATTAAAATATCAAATCTGAAATATCAATTCTAAAACAAACACTAATACATCATAGTTCGTTAATTCTCCATCTCTACAGTGTGTATTGGTGAATTTAATATTATTTAAATTTTTTAATGCATTTTATTTTTTTTTCTTTGAATTTGTTACCTTTATTAAAATTTTTTAAAATGACGCGAGTAACTAGTATTTTTTCCATTATTGTATATATATACACGAAGGATTATATGTAAAAATACATGTTATGTTTTAAACGATTTTAAACTTTACGATTACTAAATCCATTGAGCTTATTAATTCAATTAATGTATACTTGCATTTTTATATTTTCTATAACGATGTAAATATTATATATTTATGTTTAACTATCTAATAATATATTTTAGTAAGTTGCACAGGTGGTTTAACTTGTACATAAAAATAGTAATATATTTTTTTTAAGGAAAACTAGATTTTCACCCGTGCGTTGCACGGTTAGACATCTTATCAAAGTATCTACGTAAATATCAACATTTAGCTTTAATAAATTATGATAAATAATAAGTAAAAATAAATTTTCGTTTCTATTTGCATCATCTTACAATAAATATAATGTACAGTAAATTGAAAACAATTAACCCAATCTAATTTTTCACCCGTGTGATGCACGGAAAGAATAATTTAAAATAATTGAACTTATTATAAAGATTTGAGAAATTAGATTCTCACATGTGCTAAAAAAATTAAAAACTTGATATCGTATAAGGAGAAGACTACATAGAGGAGTAGTTATTTTCTTTTTAATTTTATTTTTTTAAATTCTTAATTATTAATAGTTATTTTTTTCAAGTATAGTTATATTTTATTTTAATTTTTGTTGTATGATATAAGTATTCAATTCATAAAAAACATCAATTATATTAACTTTATTTGTGTGCGTTAAGACCCATGTGATATGATGATATCATAGTCAATTCTCAAACCTTTGAATAAATATGCTCTTAATTGTTGTTTTCACATTGAAATGAAAGGAAGATTTAAAAATATAAAGATAAGATAACTTAAACATAGAATTATAAAGATAAAATAGAATTATGAAGATGAGATAATTCAAAAATTAAAAACCAAAAAGTAGAAGGGATAAACATCAAAGTTACTGCATTGGTTACCATAAACCAATCAAAATGACTAAAAAGCCCCCACTTGAAGCATTTTTGGTGGGAAAATTGCGGTCAAACTGTACCACAGCACCTCTCATTTTATTAATATATAGATTAGTCATAATTATTATTATTCACATCAGGAATAATTATGAAAAAAATTATAATTATAATTTTCAATTAACTTAAACTAAAAATATATGTTTAATTTCTTATAAATTGCAAATTTCAAAAATATGGATACTTATCCATTAGTGAGATAATTAGATAATCAAATTTATCTATAATTTAAGTAATTGAATAATAGTATTATCTATTAGTTATTAAATGGATACGGTAGAAGAGAATAAAAAATTAAAAATTCAGAATACTACAAGAGTTATGGCAATATAAATAAAATGTTGAAAAAAACCCTACCAACGAATTTTTGGGTCGGAAGACACCCTACAAAAAAACTTTTGGATAGAAAACTATTGTACAAAGGTACCACATACTTAATTCATTATATATATATGTATATATATGTAATAATAATCTATGTTCTAAAATCTAAGTTTGAGTTATGAATTTAATGCTCGTGAGAAGTTTTTGAAAACGATAAAGGAGTAAAAAACTAAAAGATAAAGATCAATTCCCACTTGAATTTGAAGATAAAAAGTGGATTAGTTTCAGATATGAAATAAAATAAAATGAAATAAAAAATCTGAAAAGGGAATAAAATAAAATAAAGGAAAGAAAACACAAATGTTGACAAAAAATTTTAAGTGGGAAAATTTTTAGAACTTTTGCATTATATACATATATATATATATATATATATACACACGCACACACACTAGTTTGGGCCGTGTGTTGCATGGGTGTGCTCATATTTGTGTTTAAAATAACACTGGTGTTGAATTAGATGAAAATTTTGACTTAATGAATAATATTTAATTAGTTTTAACCAAATAATAATGCATAGATAACGGTCTAAGAATTAAGTATGCCTTTTAGATATAGCCTATGAATATATATGAAGTAAAGCAGGAAGGCGACGGGGAGGAGGAGAAAAAAAGGAGATTGGCAAATTAATGAAAAATAAGTATTTTTTTTCATGAATATATCTAACTTGATGATAAACTAAATTAAGATTTAAAAAA
>CAVNYN010288397.1:0-13479 GCA_963692815.1 Nyctanthes arbor-tristis | reverse complement strand
TGTCATGAAAATGTTGTCCACAGGCAAAGTGGCCTATGTCTCAAGCTGACCAAATAAATGCCGCCCAAGCTAAGGGGTCTACCGTGGTAGCTATGACTCAAGCTGGTTGTTGTGTCGCCTAAAGCAAAGGGGTCATATAGTACGTGTGACCCAAGCTGTTATCTACGCGTATATGACTTGATATCATGATTATGTGATGTTTGATACTCTTTGGGGTGAATTTTATGATGATCTTGAAATGAAATGAGACGTTTCTATCGTTGCAACGATTTATAAATATTTTGATCAAAGACGATCTACTTATGATTTGCGTGCAAAGGTGGTTTTGGTTTAAAGTATGAAAGTTTTTTAATATTCTACTCACCGGGTATTAATGCTCACGAAAATACTTTTTCAATGTTTCCCCTTATAGGTATTAATTGAAATTTGAGCAACACTTGGATCCATTATGGAGACGAGTCTTTTTAACAAGGTTGGCATGATCAACTAGAAATATAACAAGGAAATATGCTTTGATGTGGTTAAATACATTTTGACATGTTGACATGGTTATGTATATCAAGGAGAAAAGAATAAGACTAGTATACCTTGAAATGTATATCTCTATGTAAATTTCATTACGTTAAGATATATATTTGACTTTGTGTGTTGGGGTGGTCGGTTGAGGTTTTGAATTGTGTTGGAGTATGTGTTTAGCAAATTCTTATAATGCAGAGTGGTTTATTCATAAAATATGAGAGATGCTGTCAAAATTTTTAGGAAACTTTAATAAGTCGACAAGCCTTGACGGTGAATTATAACTTCTAGTTAGAATTTATCGTCGGCGCACGTCACATTTCTAATATATAAGAGATGCTATAAGTGGGGAGTGTCACTCTCCGAATAGGATTGACCCGCCATTCCTAATCAGGGCAAAGGCGCGAGTATATGGCAACATTATCTGCCCCGTTATAGATCCGGGATGGGTCTCGGTCAGGTTGGACCCGCTCTATAGACCCATTACCCCTAAAAATTTTTCCTTTTTTTCTAATAAATTTAATTTTAAAAATGTGTAAAAATTGTGGTATTCTAGATTTGAAATTTTAAAGGAGAAAAATTCATGGATTCTTTTATGAGTCATGGTAGCGCCCCACCCCTCCCCATGACCCGACCTGTCTTTTCCGCTCCATGAATTTGTGGGCATGAGGTGAGTTTCGGGGGAATTTCAAGAGTTCTAAGGTAGGTCTAGAGTATGACTAACCCGCCTAGAACCTGTCTAATTGTCAGCCATAGTCTGTGATGGTAATTAATTAATAGTGGTAAATAAACATTTATAAACAAAGAAAAGTTATGGGGGCCATTTATGTAAAAGCTCGGGTCTTAAAGTCAAAAAAGTGTGGTCAAATAATTTGTGTGCATGATTTAAGGAGAAAGAGCCGTTAAACGTTGACATGAGTTTGGGGATTGTTCCCTCCAATTTTCATTTTTTGGATCCCAATTTACAAATGTGCCCTCATCACGACATATACTGCCAAACCACCCCAACCCTTAAAAAAAAAAAAAAAAAAAAAACCGACAGACACAAGCTGCAATGTGCAAATAGTTAGATTATGTTTGCATGTTCATCCCATTCTCTCATACTCAATGCTAAAATCTTACTCTAATAAAGTATATTTATCTGTTAAGAGCGCAATAGTTTGTGACCTTTTAAAATCACACTTACTCTTTAAATGGAAATAAAGTTATTTTTAAATTACCTTTTGTTCAAAGACGTGTTTGGAGAATTTTTTTTTCTATTTCTCAAATAAAATTAATTTTCCTAAAATTAACAATGGCCACAAAGCAAATTACTTATCTATCATTGGCAAAAAATTATTTTTGTTACTTATATTCACTTATATGAGTACATTTCACTTAATAACTATTTTTTTAAAAGGGATTTCAAGAGGGAAAAAAAGAGGAAGAACTTGTCTAGAGGATAATAAAAGGGTATTCTTGCAACAACAGGAATGTGGCCCAACGTCCCAGACGAAGACCAGTTTTGCTTGCACTAATCAGCCCTGAAAATTACCCCATTACTATCCCCTGCGTTTCTCCGCATGTCTTACAGCTTAAACCCACAGAGGTGTGTATAGCGTGTGAAAACTGCTGCAAAATCGTATGAAAACCACACAATGATCCAAAGACTGAAAGAAAAACCCTACTTTTTCTTGTTGCACAATTGTTGCTGTTTTTCACCCTTCTAAAAAGTAGAACCCATTTCAAGAAACGGAGCCCTGAGTTACTCAAAGAATGTCATCCTTCCGACCACTGTTTTTAACAGCTTTTCTACTGGCTTCTTCCTTCCCATTTTCATCTTCAGTAGTCGCAGAATCACATACTCCCATTCTAGCAACATTTGACAATCCAGGTACTAAGTTTTTTCCTTGGAACATTTTGCTTGGTTTATGTGTGTTTGTTACTCATTTTCTTGGAAAATCTGCAGGGGAAAATGGAGTTGTTTTTTCTTGGGGAACAAGTGAGAGATTTCTTGGAGGAGGAGGACGAGCCCGGAGATCTAGAGTTGAACTCAACTCTTGTGTTGGCGGCAGAGAGGACGTACCGGAAAGACCCTCTTAATGGTTTCAAGAAATACACAGGAGGCTGGAACCTCCGTGATGACCATTACTGGGCTGTAAGTCTTCAAAGATTTCAACTTTTTGGTTAGAAGTCTTACTTTTTTATGACTGTTTGTGTTAAGAGTGTGTTTGGCTAAGCCGAGGAGAAAATAAAGTTACTTATTCTGCAGCTCCAGAAATGTCTGGATTTACTTATTTATGAGCAAAAAGTAATTACGTGTTTTAGAAGTAATCCTTACTTATTTCCCAAATGTCTTAGCTTTTCACTTCAGATATGATAAACAAAGGAAACTTGGAACTAATTTACAGAGTTAAAGACATTGAGCTTGTGTTCAACAGGCAGGTCATAGTAAAGAACAATGTTTGTTTCTTGCTTCTCTGATTGAGTTGATGTAATAACTAGTAAAGGCATTTTTTTTTTTTGGGTAAAAATTCCACGAGAAGGAATTTGCTTCACCAAACCATTAATCTCATCCAATGATTTCATGTTTTCGTGCAGTCTGTGGGTTATACTGCTGCTCCATTGTTTGCCTTCGCAGCTGCCTGGTTTATCGTATTTGGGCTCTGCTTACTTCTGATCTGTTTCTGCAGTTGTTGCTGCCGAAAGGAACCATATGGCTATTCTCGAACTGCTTATGCTCTCTCTCTCATTTTCCTCGTACTCTTTACGGTTGTCACCATGTAATATGTTTCTCCCCCTCTAGGCCTCTGCTCTTTGGTCTTTACCGTTGCCACTTTTACAAGTCTCATGTTTCTCTAAGCTTTATCAAAGTAAATTCCTGATCTGAAAGCTGTTTCGATACGTCATTTTTTCTTATAACGTAACCGACTCATTCTCATTTGTTGTTGTCTTTCATTATAAACTAATTTTTCCCCTTATAATTTTCAGAATTGGATGCGTGGTTTTGTACACCGGTCAGGGAAAGTTCCACAGCAGTATCGCAAATACGTTGGCATACATTGTAGACCAGGAGGATACAACGGCTGAGAATCTTCATAATGTTTCGGATTCTCTTTCTGCTGCCAAGCTGCTTGCAGTGGATCAAGTTCTCATACCATCTAATGTGCAATCTGATATTGATCAGATTCAGACCAGGCTGAAATCTTCAGCCAGTACACTTGCGAATAAAGCTCAAGACAATTCCAAGGACATCAAGAATGTGATAGAATCTGTGTAAGTAAAGCTATTCACAGTATCTCTTTCTGATTTATCTCTCTGCCAGCTGATTTATACTTTGTTTAATTTGCTAATGCAATGCAGGAGAGTGGCTCTTATTGTTGTCTCTGCAGTTATGCTTTTATTAACAGTTCTTGGATTCGGTAGGCATACCCCAAAAAAAGGGAGTTTTTTCAAAATTATTTTGTAAGATTTATATCGGTTAATATACTAACTTTAAACTTTGCTTCAGTATTTTCAATTTTCGGCTTGCAGTTTGTTGTTTACGTGTGAGTGGCTCTCTCCTTATTTGCTTTCTTTCTAGAGTGTTTTCGCGCTCCAACGTGTTTACTGTGTTTCTAAAAGAGTGCTCTCGATTTATTTTGGCAGCTTGGTGATTGTTGGATGGATTCTTGTGACTGGAACTTTTATATTGTGTGGCATTTTCCTTCTTCTCCACAAGTATGTTCAATTATAGATTCGACACTGCACTTTTATACTTAGATTAGATCGACTACTAGTTTTTAGTTACAACATAATCACTGTCCGGTTTGTCGTATCAGTGTGACAGCAGATACTTGTGTAGCGATGGAGCAATGGGTAAAAAATCCGACCGCTCAAACAACTCTAGACGAAATTTTGCCTTGTGTGGACAACGCCACGACACAAGAAACCTTGATGAGAAGCAAGGAAGTTACGGCTCAACTAGTCGAAGTAGTTAATAAGGTCATCACCAATGTCTCCAACATCAACTTCTCCCCCAACTTCAAGGCCGTGTATTACAACCAATCCGGTCCGCTCCTGCCGACCCTTTGTAGTCCGTTCAATTTTGACTTGACCGATCGAGTTTGTTCACCGGGGCAAGTGGATTTGGACAATGCAACACAGGTATTCACTATTCCCTTTAAGACTTGCAGTGGGCAAGAGCTGAATACTTAAAATATTTTCCACCATATGCAGGTGTGGAGCAACTATGTTTGTCAAGTTTCACCGGATGGAATCTGTGTCACCACCGGCCGTCTAACTCCGGCATTATACGGTCAGATGGCTGCGGCAGTAAACGTGAGCTACGGCTTGTCTCATTCCGGTCCTTTCCTCATTGATCTAGAAGATTGCACTTTTGTCCGACAGACATTCACGGAAGTAACCGGAATACACTGTCCTGGCTTGCGCCGATACAGCAAATTGATCTACGTGGGGCTCGATATGGTTGCCATTGCATCCATGCTTTCTCTACTCTTCTTTATAATAATATATGGAAGAGAAAGACGACATCACATGTACACAAAAGAGCACATTCCGAAGCAAGTCGAAGGCGTCGATGATGATAAACAAACTTAGAGGAAGATGGATCATGAAGTGTTACTTTTTCATGTTCCTTAACTATTTTCCTGCATGAATTAGAGTTTGGTTCACTCTAGTGAGATTTTTCACTGATGCAAAATTTGGAAAAAGAATCATAATTGCTGAACTCATGGGGGTATTGGACATTAGTCTTTCCTTTTATTTTTCCAAGGCACTCTTTGGTTACGGCTCCCTTTATCTTAAAAAAATAGTCTCATATCATTTTCACAAAGTTGTTCAATTAATGTTTTTAGAAAAGTGGAACTCATGAACATTTTTCCTAATATGCTATTTCATTTCATTTTAACTAATATTCTTATTTGTTAATATCAATACACATTAAATAGGAGCACATAAGAAAATTGAAAAAACTAACAAACAAGAATTGACAATAATTTGGGACAAACAAAAAAAGAAAAGAAAAATTGAGACCATTTTTATGTGATGGAGGGAGTATTATTTTAAAAAAGTTTAAGACATGAAAATGGTGTTAAAGTCTAGAGTCAAAGTGTGTGTAAGCTCGCAAATGTGAGACAAAGTACTGTTTGAAAAGATGGGGCAAAGCCTGAAGTAAATGCCTCAAGACTAGGTGCGTCTTGTAGATATCTTTTATTGGTTTAAAGTATAACCAAAGTGAATATATCACCGAATGAGAAATTAAAATTTCAATTGACTCAATTAAGTCAAGATAATAGTTTAAGGACTCGATTGAAATTATGTCGAAATCGAAATGACCTCAGGCTAAATTTACCCTTTCTTTATGACGTGTTAAGCTTTTTGTTGCTTATGAGTCAGTATCCAACCTTAGCCAAACACGGTCTTGCAGCGCCTCCTCATCTTCACCGCTGATACAGTATATCTCAGGAAAAAGGAAGAGAAGAAGAAATAAAAAATCTTGAAATATCCAAAAACCTAGATAAATCAGTTCAACAAACCCCTAAATTTGGAAATTAACACCTTTAGGGTTTTGTAGAATCTCTCTGATTGTTTCCATTTATACGTAGTTTTAGATTTTTTTTTATAGTGTTTCACTGTATGCACAACTAACAGTTTTTCTTTTTCTTTATATACCGTTGTTCTCTGTATCTGTCTTCTGCAGGGTTTCTTTTTCTTGTAGGTGAAAACAGATGGAGATGGAGGCTTTGACTAGTGATGATGTGGTGCCGCAGAGGCGCTTGAGCCCTGTACGTCAGGCTTTCATGGTTCAAACTCTTGTTTGTCTTGCAAAGTCTCTTGCTTTCCTTCTTTTTATGGTATGAATCACTCTTTTCAATATAAGGCGACATGTAATTTCATTTTCTCGAATGTGGATTTGTCTAGAGCAGTCTTTTTATTGTTGTCTGGAATTAGAAATTATTGCCTGCCTATTCTTGTTGATTTATTTGTATGCTTTGTATTTATAGGATTATATAACTCAATTTGGTATTTCTAGTTTCTGGCTGCTTCAGTTGATTATGGTGTGAATTTGTATTGAAATCTCTTTTTACCTTTTCTTGTATATAATGCTTTCTTCCTTATTGTGCTGCAATATTTGAAACTTCATGTGATTGGGTTTGTGTGGTTCATATGCTTGGGTTTGTAAACTTAATGCGCGCGGTAGTGGTTTTCTATTGTGATGATTGGATGCACCTTCGACTTTTGATTTTTAATTTTGTTGAGTGACATGAGCTTTTATTTGGTTGGATTAACAGACATTTGGGTTGAAGTTGCTTTTACTGATAATTTTGTGTGAAGATTGACTTTATTGAGTGGGTCAGAGCATTGAAGGGGTTTGTTAGGTTGGACATTTGATGCATTCAAGGGGATTTGGGCTGAATTCTAGTTGTTTATACATCAGTAACTTCATTTGTATCTTTTCCTTGGAAGTGAATTGGGAGATCAGGATTCCTATGGTTAATTTGTTTATTTATTGAATTTCAGGTGTTGAGGCTCCAACATTATATTCTTGGTTAAATTTATAATTATATCGGAGGATTATGGTTGGTTGGTGAAATTTAAGCACTGGAATAGGTTTTGGCCGATGTGGTAGTTAACTCATTTTACTGCAAAAATGTAAATCTTTTCTGGGTGTAATTTTATATTCGGTTGTTTAATCTTGTTATTATTATAGATTTTATTTTTTTGATGTCTTTGGTTTAGATGTGACGGTTTCTACCAAATCTCATATTTACCATCTCTCTCTCCCCCTTCCTAAGTGGAATTTCTTGTTTCTTTTTCCACATCATGTTACCTTTTTCTCCAGCAAAAAGATATTAGAGGCCATTATGTTGAAACATCTATCTTTGTATCTGTATATCTATTCACACGTAAAGTTTACCTAAGGGCATAAATCGGCTGTTGGTTTTGCAGATTAACTTCTTTGTCACAGAAAACATTGTTGCTTTATGAACTTAAATGCGTTGTATTGACTTTAAAATATATATATATATATATATATGCAGCAGGTTCATTAAGCCCTTTGCTAATATGTGTGTGTGTGTGTGTCGAGTTTACTGTGAGTGCAAGGGCAAATTTAGATCCATAGGATCTTATAATGTAAATGACTGTTAACATCTGATCTGCTCATTCATGTTTAGTCATCAATATTTAGTTGATGCAATGCCATCTTTCATTGTTCATCGATGAAAAATGAAACACCTTGGTTAGATAGTTTCTAACAGTGAATTTGTTGCTTTTTGACAGGCGAGTTCTGTCCCGATTGCCACTGAAGTTTTCCCTAGAGAACCAAATGCATTACAGTGGTTAGTGATCGTCTCACTCCCTGGCATTTCTTTTGCAAGGTGAAAACCATTAATGCATAATGAAAATTTGCAGGACTTTGATAGAGAATAATGTGGAGAAACAGTCTGAACCAGAGAACCAAGACGGTGATGAAACGGAGGATGATGATGAAGACGAAGACCAAGATGGAGATGAAGTTGAGGATCCGAAAGCTGATGCTGGAGGAGAAGATGGTGCGGCAGGCGAAGAGGAAGAAGAGGATGAAAAGCCTGGTACAAATGGTGATGGTGCAAATGGAGAAGATGAGGATGACGAGGAAGGGGATGATGAGGACGATGATGGGGATGATGAGGACGATGATGAAGAGGAAGATGACGAAGAGGAAGAGGAAGATGAAGAAGAGGAGGAGGACGAGGAGATTCCCCAACCACCAGCTAAAAAGAGGAAATGACTTCGGACCCTTATTACTCTGCATGTCTTCCGATCTCTTTAGGTATAATGAGGATTATATTGGTCTGGTGGACAGGAAACCTAGGATAAGTGGAATATGTTCGCGTTCGCTTTCTTAAAAGTTAGAGAATCTACAAAATACTTCTATGTGAATGGTTTGATGCTTTTGGTTATCTCAACTTACGTTTATTTGTGTCAAAAATTGTTCTTTTAAGCCGCAAGCAAATATAAACCTAGTACACACATTGACACTCAAAAACCCACACCTGTCGCCCAACGAACAAAGATCATTGGTGTTCTATTGTTTGCCATAAATTCATTAGACGATGATTTGAAAAGCCTGCTGTTGACATTTGTGGACTCTTTTATGTTGGTTTTTGAGATTATCATAAACAAGGTTTTAGTTGAGATTCCAATGGCTTTCATATCAAATTAAACAAAATGAATAAAATCACTAACCAAACAACTATTCCAATAATTGTTTCTTGGAAAGATATTATTCTGGAATACATCTCTGGAAAAAATTTCTGGCACTGTCGGAGTATTAAAAACTAATATGCCTGGCCAATAGAGAACTCACATCTTTACTCAAGAGCCCCCAATCTAGCAACAACTTGGGTCTCTGAATCCACATTTTGACCTTGATTTCGCCAAAGAGGACAGTGTAAATACTCATGGAGTACCTGAAATTTGTTCCCATTTCCCAGCCGGACTGGTTCTGTATACCAATCCTACTCGGGGGAGGCTAACAGTAACCTTCTGTAACTCATCAATGCTATCTAACACTTGATTTCTTATGAAACTGGTAGTTTACATCAAAAGTGCATTTTTATTTTCTGAACAAGTGGAAAACAAAGCAATATCAAGCCTCACTTTTCAATCAAAATCAACATAATCAAATGATCAGCATCAGTTCTCTTGCTAACACAGAACTTGAGCAGAAGCTGCCCTGAGGATAAATGGTGGATCCCAAGCATAAGAGAAGCGAACCGAATCCTGAGGCTGAACCGGTTTGCCCTGATTTATGTAACAAAGATCACCAGTCTTGTTAAAGATTGCTGGATTGATATACTCAACACTCTGAAAACCTGGGCATGTTAACACTATATTTGCCTGTGGACACTTGCATGTATTCACAACTTGAACATTCCATTCTGGTTTTTCCCGTATTTCCCTCCCACTTCTCACTGTCCCTATCACGAAGTTGTTCAAATCACACTGCTGCCCCATTGCTGCAAGATCAAGAAAATTTCAATCAAAAATTCATCAATATGTATCGACTATCGTCGTGACTTTTAAGCCCAACTCGCTGATCAGTGGCCGAGCCCTCCTTTGTAGACAATTCTTATGTGTATATTTATGTAACAACTCATGGGGACATGGGACTTACCTTGGCCGATGAAGCTAAAGAACAAGAATCCAATGGATATCTCAACTAGGCCAGCCATTTGGAGTGGGGGTTTGTGGGTATATATGAATATTTGCAAATGAAGAAAAGGTTCGAGTCAAGAGATATTTATAATGGTGGTAAAGGAACCAGATATGCATAATGCTTGTGTTGCTTTAATTAGTATTGATTCAATCATATAACAAAAGATGCAGGAAATCAAATTTATTTTTGGCATTTATTTATTATTATTATTTTTTTTTGTGGGTTTGGGGGGGGGGGGTTAACCTTCCTTTGGAAATCAAATTATCTCCAAATTGAGTGATTTATTTATCTCTTACTGATTAATTAAAGAGATTATGAATACTTCTTTCCTTAATTTGTTTTAGCGAACAGAAAAAAGGAAAAATCAAGACCCTGTCGGCACTTTAGGGCGCCCAACAGCTCATCTCATTTGTGAAGTGGATTAATGAAAAAACACATAACTGTCCCTAATTGAACATGTTTAATTATTATATAATTATTATTATTGTTGTTATTGTTGTTTTACATGAATTGAACAATAACTAGTGTAAAACTGTACATAGAATATGATAAAGACTGTCACTATTAGTTTAAAAAGTGACGTGATGTGTTTAAAAAAAAAAAGAAAAGAAAAGAAAATCTCATCTAATTTTGCACCACAAGATCTAGAAGCTTTGGCCGGCGGGAGTTATTGTCAGTCCTTTTCAATTGACAAAATGTACAATGACTCGATAAGTACTCTATTATTTCATTGCTTTTACATATACTTAATTAATTATTTACTATTGAAAATGATGATGATGAATTCAGTCTCAATAAAATATTGGACTTTCCCGCAAAGGGGAAAAAAAGACGAGTTTATCTTATTTGTTAACAGTGTTAGTGCATATCCATGTGGTGTGTCCAGAAATTATAACTTAAAGGATCACGATTCGGCATTTTTTAAGTCAAATCACAACGTAATTTTCACAAAAAAAGCAACATACCTAATGACTTGTGCTATTTGAAAATATATACACACCAAAAAAGAAATTTGATAAAATTTTATTTTCGATACATCGCGTTATTTCCTTTGCGCAACTTCTCGCATAATAATAATCACGTAGATCACGTCCTTCTTTTGTCACTCATTTTACCATAACTCAATAGTTGTGCGAGTTAATAAGCAGGCTTGCTGGCTAACTTTGTCAACATGAGTACTCTTGCCCAGTTGCTTTTAATGTGAATACACTTCTCATTAGTTAGTTGCAATTAAAGAAGACTACCCTCTCTAGCACTATTCGTAGTTCCTACCACTAGCGTGGAAAATGCATATTCAATATTCATGTCTATATACATCAACATTTGTACCTTTTCATTTCTGAACATGAATAACTTATTTAAAATATATCTCCAATCTAGATTCCAGAGAAATAAAAAAATTTCTACATTGGTATCACAGTTTTACTGTTTTTGAAAAATTCTTTTCTTTTATTTATTTAAAACAGTTTGAGTTTTGACCAATAACTTTTGACAATAATACAACCCTAAACATGGGCAGGTTAAGAAAACCTATTGATTTTCTAAAATTTGTAGGTAAATACATAACACATCAAGTGATGAAAAAATAGGCACCTATGTCTTAAGGTTACATAACATAACGAGTATCAAATAACAAATCAGGCTTACATCCACCATGTTGCCATCCCTATTTAAGGTTACATAACGTAACATAACGAGTATCAGATAACAAATAAGACATTGTTCCATGGCAAAATTTTCATACTGATACAGTTCTGTCTAAAAATGAAAATCCCATATCATGCCCTTGTCCGTATATTTGTGGAAAACAACAATGATTTTGTCTTCCTTGAATCTCTGATCTCTAATTCGTCCTCTGTGCTCCCGCAAGGAAGTTGGCAAGAGAGGGAGTACCTTGGTTTCTCATTTCTTCCTGTGCTCGCTTCATTTCTTCCGCATCTGTACCACATGAAACAAAGAACAATTTAAACCCCATTACTCTTTTAAGAACAGAAGGGCAATGAAATAAATAAAGCAAGAAACGGCAGTTTTCTCAACATGCCACGGAGTCTAAATGAGATGTTTAGGTAAAATCAGAGTGGATAGCAACTATACTTCCAACGCTAGAAGCTTTGATGTATGGCATGTGCATCCCCCGGAGTCATTTATGATTTGGCATCCAGAAAAATATCTAAAGACGGTCTATAACTGTAACAAAGCCTTTCTATGAGTATAAACAAGAGAAAGTACCCTCTCCGAATTGCTAATTTAAGAGGGAGATGGGTTTTAAACAAATAATAATTGCTTAATAAACCTACACATTAACACAGGCTACTCATATCTGATTAAGGTAACCAGTAATGTTCTTTGCAGCGCATATTCCTACTTGATTAGACTAGCTCATAAGAAGTGGCATTACTAAGAGCACGGCACTTACCGACTAGTTTGGGCATCAAAAACATCACAATCACCATAAATCCAACCATCAGACCCATTGGGCTCTTCACGATAGACATTATGGAGAATGGTTCTCTTATCTGCCGGAAAACAGAATGGATTTAAAAAAAAAAAAAAAAACAATTTTTTTAAGAATAAAAGTTACCAATTGCATGTAAAATAGAAGAGGATTAGTCAGTTCGCACCTCATAATATTGTTCCTCCCTTAAAGGCTCCAAAACGAGCTCACTCAACACTCTCCTGTTCTCTGTCAGAGCTGCCTGAACCTTACCCGGATTTCTTGCACTGACATCAACCCGAACCTGGCAGCCAAGATTAAACTGGTGTCATACAAATCCAAAAAATACGTACAAGAAGAATCCAAGAGTTACGAAGCTCACTGGAGAGAAGAAATAACCAATTGCAGCCACCTCAATAAGATGAGTCCCTGCTGGCACATTATGGCTTGACGAATAACAGTTAAAGAAATGTATACTTTTCAATTTCTAGCATGTTATCAGGACTGTAAGAATACTTATGGTTGCCACTCAAAAATTTCAAAAACAAAAATAAATGGAAATCAATTGTTAATTTTGATTTCCTCAAGCACACCTCAAACATTCTTGCACAGTCCCAAGCTCAAACCTAAGTAAAAAACTATATCAAATATGCTAGCATCACTGCAAAAAGTACAAGATACTAACTTCAGGAGATAAAGATGACAGGATACAATGAAAAATATCCGTCAGGCCTTAGGAAAGTAACCTTTTGGCCATCATTAAGTATAACTTTGACATTTGATATTTTGGGTGGAAGACCAGGTCCTGTTATGCTGCCTAGCAGAATACAACATTATGGGAAAAATCAGCGTTATCCAATGAACAAAAATTGTAAGAGAATATCATGAACTCTTTCAAGCAACAACGAACATATAAAGCTACATCAATGCTTAACACAAGTTCTTAGACAAATTTGTTCAAAAATAACCTTTAGAATGTGGATTTTATAATTGAAGAAGCAACAGTATAGTCTAATAACATTATTATAGAGACAAAAACACAGAACCTAACTATAAAAAATATAGAGGATAGAAGATAGGAAGAAGGGCATAGAAAGCAAAAGTGAGATTTACAAATACAGAGAAACATAATTTAGGAGAAGCAATCAGCTTACGTATTAGTCAAAACATTGCATAAAGGTCACTTTATACGAAATATCAGCTAGTCAGAAAGAAAATAATGTCAAATGCGGAATTTCTTTAAATAACACCTAATAACATTTCCTAATATAATGATCTAAACAAGAAAATTTTTCATAAAATATAACTAAAAGGATGCACTGACAACGCCCCCCCCCCCCAAAAA